>UESW01004715.1:957274-1010414 GCA_900491605.1 Calamus simplicifolius | reverse complement strand
GCCCCCCCCCCAACCCCCCGCCGATGCTAGGTTTCCTCTGATCCCCCACCCCTCCTCCCGCGAGCGTTCTGATCCCTCCCCCCCGCGAGCGTTCTGATCCAGGCTCCTTCTCTAATCCGTTCTGATTCTAGGTTTACCTCTGAACCATGCTCCTTCTCTGATCCCCCCCGCTGCCCGCGTTCTGATGCCCTAGCGGAGCTCTTTTTCTCCCCCCCAGCCGATCCTTATCAGTGGCAGAGCACATCCAGCCGATCCTTCTCTGATCGGTGCCCTAGCAGAGCAGATCCAGCCTTGTAGCTGAGTGTGACCTCGGTGGAGAGCAACATCTCCTCTTAGAAGACATTCTTCTTCTCTAAGGAGGCATAGATCACCTGCATGGTTAGTAATGTTTGCCATGTACTCTCTTAGCTTTTGTTCTTGTCAGTTTCCATATTGATAACATTAATGTTTAATAGGGTTTCTCCACGAAGGGGTCATGGTAGTTCGGTCCGCAAGCGATCCCCAATTCCTTCTAGGTGGCGGTAAGTTAGTCTTTGCAGCTTCTGATCTTGTCTTACAGTGACTCATCTAAGCTAGAAATAATAAAAGGTTATGAGAGACTGTTGAAGATTAAGACAATATTTACCCTGTTTTGATCTTGTCTTACAACTTCTGATCACTCTCCATGGTGCAGAGCTCAATATTTACCTTGTTGAAGATTAAGACATGTTAAGAATAATTTCTTTGTTCGTGCAGTTATTTTTTTTAAGTGGTGGTGGTGATCTGAGAGACTGGGGTTTGATTTTATACTGTAGTCATGAACAAAGGTTCGGAGTCACTAGATTTGATTTATATTGTACTCTTTTATGACCTTGACATTTCATGGCTTATACACCATCTGCTGAATTACATCTGATTATATTATTTCTTCATTGTTTTGAGATTAGAAACATTTTACTGTTTTGTAGTTGGTTAATTGGGAACCAGTCCATTCCAACAATTAGATACTTCCAAGGCCTTATATGTCAGACTGGTGTAATCACTACTTCTGTGGCATCTCACATTTCATTCGAATAGGTTTCATTCTGGTTTTGAAAGCCAGTTTGTCTGTGATGCTTGTTACCTACAACATTTTTACAGCCATATTTTGGATTTGAATGCAAGTATATATGTGATGTTTGTTACATACAACATTTTTTTTGGGTATACATTCAAGCTCGAAGCCACTGCATATCTTGATACTTGCTAGCTAGCTTTAGGCTTTAGAACTACAGTAGTTCTGCTATTTTTGGTAGGTGCAAAATTTAACCTAGTTTGTTAACTAATTCATTTAAGAAAATATGATAGAAATTATTGGAAACATTACTTTCATGAATTTAAGCTTGACAGACACAAAGAAACAAGACAAGCTGATGGTGGTGATGTCCTTTTTAAAAAAAAATTCATTTTTTCTTGTGATATATGATGAAGGTTCTGATCAACACACAAGATTGGAATTTTTTCTTGCGCTTTCTTGAGAAACTATGCTATTCTTACATAATTAATCCTCTTATGTTTTTATTTCATAAATTGATTTAACAATGAAGTGGAAATTTTGAAAGCATATGACTAACTTGCTATCTGTTTTTATTGGGAGCTGATTCATATAATTGCTATCATGATCCACCTTGATTGCAGTATTAAGATACTAATGTGATGAAATCCATATGGAATTTGATCTTGAAATTTATGTTTGCTTGCTTTTTGAAATACTATCATCCACCAATAATGACTTGGTTCAAGTAATCGACACCATCCTTTCTTTGGAGGAATTAATGTGTTTGAATCCTAAAAGACTGGTTTTTTTTAAAAAAATTTTTTCCATTTAATGAGATAATCTGGTAAGATCGATCTTGATCTGGTTACAAGTACTTTGGAGATGATCTAAGAAAGTGATTGGGTCCATAGACCTCCAAACATTTGCTCTATATCACACGTATGCACAAGCATGACTTGAATTGCTCAAATCAAAGTGATAAGAGGCAGGTGGCTCTCGCCAGCAAATTTAAGTTTGCCACATATTAGCAAGTTTTAAGTTGCTTCAAGGTTCTTAGTACAAGTGATTAGTGTTTGTGCAACTCATTGGACCAGGTGTTTGATTTAAGTAATTATTATTATTGTTATTTTTCATCTGATATTCTGTTCCATCAATTTGTTGATAACATGTTTGCTAATCCTGCAACCATTCTGGTTGATACAGTTGTTTTGAATAAGTTGCTTTCATGATTGTTTCCACTGCATTAGGCGTGCCTTTAATCTCTATCTTGAAAGACAATACATGAATTAAGCCCTTTTCCTTGAGATATGTGGATAAATTCAAACTTTCTTCACTGCTTTCTACTCTTACCATATCTAGCAGAATGACATAAACTGCACCACTAGTGTAGGTTTTACATACAGATACCAATAATTGTAACCAATAATGTGAGCTTTGTCTCCTATCAGCTGGTCTCTTAGGTCCCAGGAATATGAAACCAATTATGAAAAGGGTAAATATCACATTGGGTGCTAATCGTAAATTCCCAAATCTTGAATGAAAACTACTTTGGCCCATGAAACCAAGTATATGGATGGGATAGCACATTTGGCTAGGTTAAAAATAATCCAAGGTTATCTTGACATTATGTATAGCTGCTCTCTCTATAGATGTGATCAATCTTAATCGAGCCTTGCAAATAGGGATGCGTCGCTAAATTGCGACGCATATATTTAAATTTAATTTTTTAAAAAAATTACAACCAAAATTAATTTTAAAAAAATAAATTATTATTCAATTTAGCGACGCAATATGCGTCACAAATTTATTAAATCATTTTTTAAAAAAAATTATAACGAAAATTTTTGTTGTTAAAAAAATAAATATTTAAAACTCTTAATGCAATTTAATTTTATTCAATTGAAACATTATCGCTAACATTCATTACAAAATTTTTGATAATGCATAAAATTTTATTTTATTAATAATGACAAGTTTGGATACACAAAACATAAAATAAATACATCAAGAATCCGCACTGTCACGATCACGAAAGGCTGTGGAGGTTGAAATGAACCCTGCAACATTTGGCGAACCAAATCTTGCATCTGACGCATCTGCTGTCTAATGTCTGAAAGCTCTTGTCGAACCTCCTGCCGAACCTCCTGCTGAACCTCCTGCCGAATCTCCTGTCGAACCTCCTCCGTAATAGATCTTCAAATATCATCTAAACGATCAGAAGGAATATCACCAGAATAGTGTGAAGTGGAGCCAGAAAAATATCTAGAAGCTTTAGCGCCCAGACTGTAGACCCTACGGTCTCGCGACTGGGCACCAACAGCTTCCAAAAACACACGTCGACTCTCCTCTGGTGAGAGTTCGACGGGCGGCCCCCCATCAGTGGAGTCGACCTGCGATGCCTAGGACTAAAGCTCCTCGACTCGTGCCTTTGAATTATAAATGAATCAGTATACGAACCTGAATAAAGGTTAAGAAATTAAATAGTTAATATAAGTCAAATTTCTTACCGCAACCTCCTGTGATCGTGCATCGACTCAGGTATCGTCCTTCCTGGTGTGTGTCGCCATGAATAGGTTGAACTCACCAGGATCTCTGCCCTCCCACTCAGACTACAAAAGCAGATGAAATGATATAAATGTAAGTATATGCAAATGACTAAATTAGTAATTAAATTATTGATGTTTTCTTACCATACGCGTCTGTGCTCTTGAATGGAAATGGACCCCGCAGTGTGGCAGGAGAGACCTGTGCCACGATCAGCTTTCTCGGATCGGCGGTTCATGGTGGCTGATGTGGACCTTCTTTGCCAGGCCTCAGACTGCCACACCTGCTGCCAGTTGTGCCAAATACCCTCCGGTACATGCACAGGGCGATTGCCCGATCTCCTCCAATGATGAAGCATGTCAGAGTATCGGCGTGCTGTAAGAGCATTCCATGCTGCCCTAATGGCATCATGGATGGTTAGGGTCCCACGTAAACTTTTTCTGCATTTAAATAAACAGTTAGTTTAAGAATATATCAAGATTTAGTTATTTTAAATCAGTAATAAATTATATTTAATAAATTTATCTGAAACTCTGAAAAATAAAACTCCCTCATGGCCACAGATACATGATGCCAATCATAGCCAGCAGGATCAGCACGGATCTGGAATATGGAGCTGATCCGGCTCGATACAGAATGCTGCTCAATAAAGCTGCAAAAAAATCCATATTTATAAGTAAATGCCCGGTGACACATAAACATATATTTACATTATCATATACTTACTGCCCATCAACATCCAGTCGAAGTATGGTGCGGCTGACGTGGGATGAACTCTCAGATGTCTATGCCGATCGGCTATGAGACTCAAAGGCTGCAGATCTAAATTCTCCATCTCCAATGCTCATGAAGTGATCTGATGCGGCAGGGCCATGTCCCTGCTCGCTCTGTCCATCGGCGGAAGATCTATCTCGGCCCGACATACTGAAAATACTAAAGAACCATGCATGCAATATAATTACGAATAATGATTGAATATGAAAAATTTAGCACTTATAAAAATAAATTAAAATTGAATAAACCTCTATGTTTAATCGGTGTCATTTGTTTCGTCAAATGTTGGTTCAACATTCGATGCCGTATCAGATTGTGATTCTGTGTCATTATCAACCGAAGGAAATCGAACATTTGCATCCTCAATTTCTTGGACATTACCATTTGGATCTCTAACTGATGTTTCAGGAGCCCTTGTATCATCCTCAATTGCATGCATTTCCATCTTATCCCCTTGAAATGCAGGGCACTCAGGTGATTGACTTGATGAACTCTCGTCTAATATGATTGCTGAATGTGGAAGGATTTTAGAAACAGCCCACCAATCTCGCTTGTCATTGCGCAAACTTGGATATCCGCAGTAAAACACTTGCTGAGCTTGGGATGCAAGGATGAATGGTTCATATTTCTGCAATCTTCGGTGATGGTTGACTTCAACTAGATTGTAGTCATTATGAACCCTTTTACCCACAGGAACTGTCGGATCGAACCAATCGCAACGAAATAATACGGTTCGTTCGATAGGCCAACCGGGATATTCAACTTCAACAACCTTTACTAACTTTCTATAATAATCCATCATATTTGCTAACACTTTCTCCTTTGACACACACCCCAGTTCTGTGTGCCTCTTGAAGACGCTAGTCATTCAATTTGAAATTTATACCCATTAACAAAGTAGCCAGTAGAGGTTGTTACGGTCTTCAATGGCCATTGCGCTAGACATTTAATGAAAATATTATCGGTTGTGAACCATGGACCGTTTACCTACAAATTAATAAGCTATTCACAACCAATTCGAAAAATAAAAGCCATTATTGCAATTGATTGAGTGATACTTCTCACATATTCATAAAACCAGTAAGCGAACTCCGTTTCTAACTTCTGTCCAATGTCAATTTGACTGATGTTGGGAGCCATCTGTCGTTGTCTATCACAAAACATCCTAAAGGGATGATAACAATTAAAACTTCTTTTAGCAATTAAATAGTCAGATATATTATAATTTAAAGTAGTGAAGTGTATACTTACTCAATGTATGGATCGACTTCTCTACAGTTCATTAGGATGTAATAATGTGCTGCACTATACTCTGCATCATTCAAATCTCTTAACTTCTGCCTCCCAAATGAACGACTAATACCTTTAAAATATGATATTCTACCATCATTAGGGTGTCCTTCATCCACACCTACATCGTCGTTACGATGAAGATTACGGCTCCTCGTGTAAACGTGACTCTCAAAGTAATGAGAGGCAAAAGCTGAAACTTCTTCAATCGGTGACGATCCGACGGTTGCGACCGATCCCAGCCATGATCCCGATCGGCGATGATCGATCAGACCGTTGCGATCCATCCGATCCGCGATGATCCAACGGTTACGATCTATCTGAGCCATGATCCTGATCGACGATGATCGATCGAACCATTGCGATCCATTCGATCAGCGCCGATCCGACAATTGCGATCGATCCAAGCCATGATCCAGATTGGCGATGATCGATCGGACCATTGCGATCCATCCGATCCGCAACGATCTAACGGTTCCGATCGATCCGAGCCATGATTCGGATCGACGATGATCCATCGGACCGTTGCGATCCATCCGATCGAAGACAATCCGAAGGTTGCGATCGATCCGAGCCATGATCCTTATCGGCGATGATCCATTGGACCATTGCGATCCATCCGATTGGCGAAGATCCAACGGTTGCGATCGATCTGAGCCATGATCCCGATCGGCGATGATCGATCAAACCATTGCGATACATCCGATGGCAACGATCCAACAGTTGCGATGCATCCGAGCCATGATCCGGATCGGCGATGATAGATCGGACCATTGTGATCCATCCGATCAGGGATGATCCAACAGTTGCGATCGATCCAAGCCATGATCCCGATCGGCGATGATCGATCGGACCGTTGCGATGCATCCGATCGGAGACGATCCGACGGTTGCGATCGATCCGAGCCATGATCCTGATTGGTGATGATCGATCGGACCGTTGCGATCCATCCGATCGGCGATGATCCGACGGTTGCGATCGATTCGAGCCATCATCCCAATCGGCGATGATCGATCGGACCGTTGATACATCCAATCAGCGACGATCTGACGGTTGCGATGCATCCGAGCCATGATCCTGATCGGCGATGATCGATCGGACCGTTGCGATCCATCCGATCAGCAACGATCCAACGGTTGCGATCGATCCAAGCCATGATCCCGATCAGCGATGATCGATCAAACCGTTGCGATGCATCCGATCGACGATTCTATGGTTGCGATCGATCCGAGCCATGATACTGATCGGCGATGATCGATCGGACCATTGCGATCCATCCGATCGGCGATGATCCAACGGTTGCGATCGATCCATGCCATGATCCCGATCAGCGATGATCGATCGGACCATTGCAATGCATACAATCGATGATCCGACGGTTGCGATCAATTTGAGCCATGATCCTGATCGGCGATGATCGATTGGGCTGTTGCGATGCATCCGATCGGAGACGATCCGACGGTTGCGATGCATCCGAGCCATGATCCAGATCGCGTTGATCGATCAGATCATTGCGATCCATCCGATCGGCGATGATCCAATGGTTGCGATCAATCCAAGCCATGTTCGATCGACGATGATCGATCAGACCATTGCGATGCATCCGATCAGAGACGATCCAATGCGATTGATCCGAGCCATGATCCTGATCAGCGATGATCGATCGGACCGTTGCAATCCATCCGATCGGCAATGATTCAACGGTTGCAATCGATCCAAGCCATGATCCTAATCGGCAATGATCGATCAGACCGTTGCGATGCATCCGATCAGCGATGATTCGACGATTGCGATGCATCCGAGCCATGATCCTGATCGGCGATGATCGATTGACCGATCCATCCGATCGGCGAGATCCTATGGTTGCATCCGATCGGCGATGATCCAATGGTTGCGATCGATCCAAGCCATGATCCCGATCGGCGATGATCGATCGGATCGTTGCGATGCATCCGATCGGAGACGATTCAACGGTTGCGATCGATCCGAGCCATGATCCTGATCGGCGATGATCGATCGGACCATTGCGATCCATCAGATCGGCGATGATCCAATGGTTGCGATCGATCCAAGCCATGATCCCGATCGACGATGATCGATCGGACCATTGCGATGCATCCGATCGGAGATGATCCGATGGTTGCGATCGATTTGAGCCATGATCCAATCGGCGATGATCGATTGGGCTGTTGCGATGCATCCGATCGGAGACGATCCGACGGTTGCGATGCATCCGAGCCATGATCCAGATCGGCGTTGATCGATCAGATCATTGCGATCCATCCGATCGGCGATGATCCAACGGTTGCGATCAATCCAAGCCATGTTCCCGATCGACGATGATCGATCAGACCATTGCGATGCATCCGATCAGAGACGATCCAACGATTGCGATTGATCCAAGCCATGATCCTGATCGGCGATGATCGATCGGACCATTGCAATCCATCCGATCGGCAATGATTCAACGGTTGCGATCGATCCAAGCCATGATCCTAATCGGCGATGATCGATGGACCGTTGCGATGCATCCGATCAGCGAGATTCGACGATTGCGATGCATCCGAGCCATGATCCTGATCGGCGATGATCGATCGACCATTGCGATCCATCCGATCGGCGACGATCCTATGGTTGCATCCGATCGGCGATGATCCAATGGTTGCGATCGATCCAAGCCATGATCCCGATCGGCGATGATCGATCGGATCGTTGCGATGCATCCGATCGGAGACGATTCAACGGTTGCGATCGATCCGAGCCATGATCCTGATCGGCGATGATCGATCAGACCATTGCGATCCATCGATCGGCGATGATCCAACGGTTGCGATCGATCCAAGCCATCCCGATCCGATGATCGATCGGACCATTGCGATCGATCGATGATCCATTGCGATGCATCCGATCGGAGATGATCCGATGGTTGCGATCGATTTGAGCCATGCGATCCATCCGATCCACGATCCAACGGTTGCGATCGATCCAAGCCATCCCGATGGATGATCGGTTGCGATGCATCCGATCGATGCGATCCGAGATGATCCGATCGGTTGCGATGCATCCGAGCCATGATCCGAGATCGGCGATGATCGATCAATGATCATTGATCGATGCCATTCGATCATGCATCCGACGATCCAATGATCGCAGATCATGCGATCCGAAGCCAATGATCCTGATCGACGATGATCGATCAGACCATTGCGATGCATCCGATCAGACGATCCAACGGTTGCGATTGATCCGAGCCATGATCCTGATCGGCGATGATCGATCGGACCGTTGCAATCCATCCGATCAGCGATGATCCAACGGTTGCGATCGATCCAAGCCATGATCCTAATCGGCGATGATCGATCGGACCATTGCGATGCATCCGATCAGACGATTGATTGCGATCATCCATGAGATCCATGATCCGATCCGATCGGCGATGATCCTATGGTTGCATCCGATCGGCGATGATCCAATGGTTGCGATCGATCCAAGCCATGATCCCGATCGGCGATGATCGATCGGATCGTTGCGATGCATCCGATCGGAGACGATTCAACGGTTGCGATCGATCCGAGCCATGATCCTGATCGGCGATGATGATCGGACCATTGCGATCCATCAGATCGGCGATGATCCAATGGTTGCGATCGATCCAAGCCATGATCCCGATCGCGATGATCGATCGGACCATTGCGATGCATCCGATCGGAGATGATCCGATGGTTGCGATCGATTTGAGCCATGATCCGATCGGCGATGATCGATTGGGCATTGCGATGCATCCGATCGGAGATGATCCGATGGTTGCGATGCATCCGAGCCATGATCCAGATCGGCGTTGATCGATCAAATCATTGCGATCCATCCGATCAGCGACGATCCAACGGTTGCGATCGATCCAAGCCATGTTCCCGATCACGATGATCGATCAGACCATTGCGATGCATCCGATCGAGACGATCAATGGTTGCGATTGATCCGAGACATGATCCTGATCGGCGATGATCGATCGGACCATTGCAATCCATCCGATCGGCGATGATCCAACGGTTGCGATCGATCCAAGCCATGATCCGATCGGCGATGATCGATCGGACCATTGCAATGCATACAATCGGAGATGATCTGACGGTTGCGATCAATTTGAGCCATGATCCTGATCAGCGATGATCGATTGGGCTGTTGCGATGCATCCGATCGGAGACGATCCGACGGTTGCGATGCATCCGAGCCATGATCCAGATCGGCGTTGATCGATCAGATCATTGCGATCCATCCGATCGGCGATGATCCAACGGTTGCGATCAATCCAAGCCATGTTCCCGATCGACGATGATCGATCAGACCATTGTGATGCATCCGATCAGAGACGATCCAACGGTTGCGATTGATCCGAGCCATGATCCTGATCGGTGATGATCGATCGGACCTTTGCAATCCATCCGATCGGCAATGATTCAACGATTGCAATCGATCCAAGCCATGATCCTAATCAGCAATGATCGATCGGACCGTTGCGATGCATCCGATCAGCGACGATTCGACGATTGCGATGCATCGAGCCATGATCCTGATCAGCGATGATCGATTGGACCGTTGCGATCCATCCGATCGGCGATGATCCTATGGTTGCATCCGATCGGCGATGATCCAATGGTTGCGATCGATCCAAGTCATGATCCCGATCGGCGATGATCGATCGGATCGTTGCGATGCATCCGATCGGAGATGATTCAACGGTTGCGATCGATCCGAGCCATGATCCTGATCGGCGATGATTGATCGGACCATTGCGATCCATCAGATCGGCAATGATCCAATGGTTGCAATCGATCCAAGCCATGATCCCGATCGACGATGATCGATCGGACCATTGCGATGCATCCGATCGGAGATGATCTGATGGTTGCGATCGATTTGAGCCATGATTCCGATCGGCGATGATCGATTGGGCTGTTGCGATGCATCCGATCGGAGATGATCCGACGGTTGCGATGCATCCGAGCCATGATCCAGATCGGCGTTGATCGATCAAATCATTGCGATCCATTCGATCGACGATGATCCAACGGTTGCGATCGATCCAAGCCATGTTCCCGATCGACGATGATCGATCAGACCATTGCGATGCATCCAATCAGAGATGATCCAATGGTTGCGATTGATCCGAGATATGATCCTGATCGGTGATGATCGATCGGACCGCTGCAATCCATCCGATCGGCGATGATCCAACGGTTGCGATCGATCCAAGCCATGATCCTGATCGGCGATGATCGATCGGACCATTGCGATGCATCCGATCGGTGACAATCCGACGATTGCGATGCATCCGAGCCATGATCCTAATCGGCGATGATCGATCAGACTGTTGCGATCCATCCGATCGGCGATGATCCTATGGTTGCATCTGATCGTGATGATCCAATGGTTGCGATCGATCCAAGCCATGATCCTGATCGGCAATGATCGATCGGATCGTTGTGATGCATCCGATCAGAGACGATCCAACGGTTGCAATCGATCCGAGCCATGATCCTGATCGGTGATGATCAATTGGACCGTTGCAATCCATCCGATCGGCGATGATCCAACGATTGCGATCGATCCAAGCCATGATCCCGATCGGCGATGATCGATCAGACCATTGCGATGCATCTGATCGGAGACGATCCGATGGTTGCAATCGATCCAAGCCATGATCCCGATCGGCGATGATCGATCGGATCGTTGCGATGCATCCGATCGGAGATGATCCAACGGTTGCGATCGATCCGAGCCATGATCCTGATCGGCGATGATCGATCGGACCGTTGCGATCCATCCGATCGGCGATGATCCAACGGTCGCGATCAATTCGAGCCATGATTCCGATCGGCGATGATCGATCGGACCATTGCAATGCATCCGATCGAAGACGATCTAATGGTTGCGATCGATCCGAGCGATGATCCCGATCGGCAATGATCGATCGAACCATTGTGATGCATCCGATCGGAGATGTTCCAACGGTTGCGATCGATCCGAGCCATCATCCCGATCGGCAATGATCGATCGGACCATTGCGATGCATCCGATCGGCGATGATCCGATGGTTGCGATCGATCCGAGCCATGATCCTGATCAGCGATGATCGATCGGACCATTGCGATCCATCCAATCGACGATGATCTGAGGGTTGCGATCGATCCGAGCCATGATCCCAAACGGCGATGATCAATCGGACCGTTGCGATGCATTCGATCGGAGACGATCCAATGATTGCGATCGATCCGAGCCATGATCCTGATCGGCGATGATCGATCGAACCATTGTGATACATCCGATTGGTGATGATCCGACGGTTGCGATCGATCCTAACCATAATCCCAATCAGCGATGATCGATCGAACCGTTGCGATCCATCCGATTATAAAATTATTTTTATATTAAATAGATTAGATAATATATCATTATAATATACTATTATATTGTATTAATATGAAAATAACATCTTATCAATAGGCATTTTGGTCTTTAACTCAATATTGAATATCATTAATATATACTATTATATTGATATTAATATGAAAATAACATCTTAGCTTTTTTTTGTTGCGTGGCCTTTTTTTTCTCAATATTTTGGTCTTTATTCTCAATCCAAGATTGCTGAAGGTACTCATAAATATCCACCCCATGATTGATGGTTGGATTGGATAGTGGTATCTAAAGATATGATGATTTAAGTTCATGCTCACCATTAAGATAAAATCAAACATATTGATTGCACACCTCACCCTTGATGATCTTAATAATTATTTCTTCATGCTCTTAATTTGAAAAAATGTTGATGGAAGAGTTGTACAAGCCATTCTTCCTAAGGATGTCTTAATAATTGCTTCATTCTTTAAGTGATTGATCATAATGTCATACTCTAAAAGCTAATTACGACTAATGCTACAAAAAATTAATATCCTTTTTTGAATTAAATGATAGGGATTCTATATCAAAGATCTAAGTCACCACTATTTATAATCTTTAAACTGCTTATTAAAAGTCATGTGATTAAGTGATCTTACTGCACCTGATCAAGCTTCCTGGTCTACCTCCGGCTGTCTCGCTTCTTTGGGGAGGAGCTTCTTCGTCGTATTGTTTCTATTCCTCTTTCACCTGGTCATTCCCCGACATCAGGGTTTGGAGGCGATCCTGTTTGCCGCGTGCACCCATCAGAGACCTTCTCCAGATTTACAGTGCTCCTACCCAACCTTTGGTTGATATGGCTTGGATTTGGTGTCTTCCCATTCATCCCAGGGTTCATCTTTTTCTATGGAAGCTTGCACGAAATTGTCTTCCTACATGTTCCGTGCTTTCTAGACGTGGACTGGGGATCCAGCCCACGTATCCTTTATGTGGCATGGAGGAAGAGTCGGTTGATCATGCCATCTTCACTTGTCTCAGGGCAAGCCATATTTGGGAGATTGCTGGCGACCGGCCTTGGGATGGTGCCTCCTTTTCTCATTGTCTTTCCTTTCTTGACTGGATTAGGCAGGATGTCAGGAGAGGCTGTTGTAAGTAGGGTTCGACGAGGGCTTACATTGCTTACCAAATCTGGTTATCCCGAAACCGGATTGCCTTTTCACAGGAGTCTGCCCCGTCGCATAGGGTGGTGAGGGTTGCTTTGTCTTTATCTACCGAGTACATCTCCCAGCATCTGGTTCGTTATTATGATAGCCCTGGCCCTGGGGTTCCCATGCTGCCCCGGTAGCGCACCGTCGTACGGTCTTTATTTTCTGGGTCCCCCTCCTCCAGGGTTCGTCAAAATCAATTTTGATGGGAGTGTTCGTGGTAGATCTGCCGGATCGGATTATGTCATTCGGAGATCTGATGGAGCTCTGCTATCTGCTGGTGGATTTAGCCTCCTGGATTCCTCAGTGCCGCTTGCGGAGCTTTACTCCGCCTGGGTTGGGGTTTTTTGTGCTATTCGCAGCCTCGGCGCCCGTCATATTATCCTTGAGGGGGATGCCCTCACCGTGATTCGGTGGCTTCGTCAGGATCATGGTAACCAACTGCCAACCAACCCTTTGATCTCTGATATTCGCTCTCTTCTCTAGGAGGTTCATAGCATCCAGATCTGTCATTCCTTCAGAGAAGCCAACTCAGCGGCCGATTGGGTTGCCGCTAGGGTGGCCAACCATTATGGATTCTGGCAGTGGCAGCCCGGAGATAGTTGTCCGCCTACCCTTTCCTAACTTTTGTACTCTGATAGTTTGGGCTTGAGTCACCCTAGACTGGTGTGATCTCCCGACTGTATCAAAAAAAAAGTCATGTGATTTAAAAATCCTTGGCGATATCATATCAAATTGGACTACTTGAATCACATTAAATTTTGAATATTTATACATAAATCAATCAGGATTAAGTTACATCCTTTTCGAACTTGATGATGGCAGTTGCACATCAATGATTTAATTCAATGAATGTAATAATTATCTTTAAATTGTTTACATACCAAATATAATAAAATTTAGAAACCCCCTAGCCTATGCATTAACTAGTTAGAAAACATTATTATTTAAATTATTCAATTTTTAACCGCTTAAATGCATATGGAATAATTTTTTTCAAATCTTGTAAGATAATGATATCCTAATTTCTCCATGAAATAAGATATTTCATCATTCCATCCATCAAATAGCCTCTCCCCTCCTTATTTTATTTTATTTTTTCTTCATTTATTTTTTTTTTTTTTTTTTTTCTTTATTTTTTTCTTATTTCTTTCTTTTCTTCCTTAAGTAGCAGCCATTAGACTTGATAAAGGATTTAATCACTATACAAAAATTAGAGGAATGAACCAATCCTGAACCTCATGCATTGAAGTTTTTTGTTTTGATGGAGAACTTGCTAAGTTGTGCCAAACTTTTACAATACATGAGTATCAATTCTAATTTGAACAACTCGTTAACCATACTATAAGGTTGACTGAAGAATTTTCTGTAAGCTACTTTGCTGATAGAATTAAAGAAGAAATCAAGTGTGTAATTCATATATTTCACCACTATGGTTGAAGCTATTAGATTGGTTAAGCTCAATGAAAAGCAACCACTTATTTTATGCAAGCAATAAAATAACTATTCCAGTACGAAGAAATAAGTTGACTTCGAATCTAAACATGAGGAGGCACATAATTTCTAGCATTGGTTTGAAACTCCATGTGCATTTGTTCCATCTCCTAATGGTGTAGATCATATGAGATTTGAACAATCTAATAAATAGGATGACCATCATAACATTTTTACAATAACATTCTTACACTAAATGGCCAAGATCTTCACTACTCAAGCATGCAAATTAATAGAGTTGTGGCATATTTAAAGAAAGTTGACGATACTTCAGCAACACGTACCATACTTCTTTTTTTTTTTTTGATGCAAAATTCGCTCCTCTACAAGCATCTATTAGTGTAGTAGCTTATTCTTAAATAATTATCTTAAGAAGTTCAATATTAGCATCTAAGCTTTATCTATTCTCATACTGGAATCGAACAATAACAAAAACATTAAAAGTATCGTAAGCTAATACACCACAAGATTAGTTTTCATAAGGATTTAGCTTTGATCCTGGCTTGCAAAAAGTTATTGCATCATCCAATGTTGACCCTACAGACTTAAGTCCATTATTCATGGCTGGGCCTCAATGGACATGATGGGGCTGATGGAGCAATACCCAATCAATGGTGATGATCATACTTCCAGATGAACTTCAGTCGATATCTGGGTAGGATCTTCAATCGGCCATTCGGATAGGATCTTCAGCGGATAGGACCTCCAGTCGGCCATCCGACTAGAACCTCAAGGCTATAATCCGAGTAGGATTCCTTATGGGGCCCACATGTACGACCCCTTCCGCCCATAATAGCTTGCATGATCTTTCCCCGATCCTGAATCTCAATGGAGATATTCCTTCCGCTACAAACGTGGGAGGCAAATCCTGCCAATTCTGCATGATCACCCAGGCCTAACAAATCCTACCAATTTTACTATGCCACGTGGGGGGCAAATTCTGACAATTCAGTTACGGCTACCTGGCCCGTAATGCATGCTTTGACAATCGCGAGTTATGCTCAGGCATTCAGTTACGCTATGTTCTTTACAAACTTTCATAAATGGGTAAGAGAGACCTTCGATCAGTAAGAGACATATACATGTTCACATGAACTTCAAGCTAATGACTATTGCCCAAATCATTGACTTGAGCATCGGAGTATCCTCATCGAAATCTCTGGCCCAAGGACTTCTTGCAGGTTCCCGATCGAGCGAAGCCTATCAAAAGATCCTTGGTCAAACGGGAAAAACGATCGGACACTCATCGATGATCGATGGGGTGTCTTGGCAACAACAGAATATATATAGACTACGATTTTATTTTAATTTGGTTGCAAATAAGGATAGTAAAAAAAGGCCATATGGGAGTACTTATAACAAGTAACAAGAAAAGTTTCTTGATTTTCAACCTTGAGGAAAAGGTTAATTTTAAGGGGAGTGGAATGTTAGGATTCCCTTCAAATGAATAAGATTCCTTTAATTTGGAGGATATAATTATTAAGAAAATTTTTAATCTCAACCATTGATATGTTTCTTTAGCTATAAATTATTGATATGAAGGGATTTTCTTTGCATAATTGTATTAGAACTTTTTTGAATAATTAGGATTTTTAACCTTATAAATATGTAACTTCTCTTTCGGCTTTTTGATGACGAATTATATTATTGGTTTCTTTTTTTTTTTTTGGAGGCTCAACTCCTTCGAACTAGTTATTAAGAGGTCTAATCTTCTTAAAGCTGTTATATAAAGGTGTGATTCCTTTAAAGTGATCAAAGTTATCTTAAATTTTTTATTTTATTAATCATTGTGATTAGGGCCCACAACAAGTATGTTGTATAGGGTTAGAGTCTCATTCAAACGAAAAGGGTCTATTCTCATGCCAACAAACTTTTGATGAAGGCTGCATTCTCCACCAATTTCGTACTTCATTTTAGAGAATCTAGACTTCCTACTCTAGAGGAGCTTGGCAGACTAGACAAAGAGAATAACAGTTGAACATTGATGCCTTGATTGGACATTCAGTGCCACTTGATCTTCTTATTAAAGACTTGCTATTGTTTTCACGAATCGCAAAGCCGACCTCTATAAAGTAGAAATATCGCAGCCCTCGCTTAAAATTAGGCGCGTCGGGCGAGCAGCGGAAGGGGGAGGAGGAGGAGAATTTAAATCCTAACCCTATTCTGTTATATCCCCTACTGAGCCCTGATTCTGGTTTCGTTCCATGAAGTGGAATCCCATCAATGCGCGTTATAGTTCCTCTCCCAAGGTATTTCGAAACGGTTGGCGGATTTTTTTAATATTTTATGAATATTTTTCAATTTGAGGTTTTGATTCGGAAATCGTGTTTTTTTCGAATTCGTTATTGTCTCATATTCTCACATTCGAATTCGCCCAAAACATAAATCGGATTCTTTCTTCATGGGTATATTTTGCTTGTATTGTTATAATCACTAATGGGCAATTTTGCTGGATTCTCAGTTTCGATTTATATATATATTTTTTTAATTTAATGTTTGTTTGTTAATTTGAACAATTGAGACGCATATGGTAAGAGTTTCGAGTTTGCTATGATCTTGAATTCATTAAAATTAGGATGGAGGTAGGACGGGAAGGATCACTTATCGTGATCGTGATGTGGAGTGCCAAATAATAGATTCTATAGTTTTACTTGTTAATTTGGTCATGTTAAACGCATTTAGCTTTGGTTGCTAACAAGATAGTTAAATCTGAGTGCTAATGATGGGCTGTGTAGCCCTATATTATAGCTACTAAATTTGAAATAAGGAACAGTTGGAAAAATGGAATCAATTGGAAAAAATGCAGTTTTGCAGTTTGCCTGAACACCTAATGAACACAATCTACAGCAAACCCTAAACCCAGGATCGAGATTGTTTGGATGCTTGGTTGAAGTATTATTGGAAAGGTAGGTGAGAACATCCAGTGGATTGTTTATCTTTTAGATTCTTCATCATCCATTGTTTTCTTTCCTGTTTCATTTACCCCTAATTGTCATTTTTGATGGCCTTATCTTGTAATCTTTTTTTTTTTTTTTTCATTTTTAAATGCATTATTTCCATTGTATCGTGTGTTGCCTTGTCTTTCTTGGTGCCTTTTTTGTTCTTTTGTCTTGGTTGCATTTCAGTTTTCCACCATCGGTATAGATTGGCTGCCTCCTTTGTGTGGGTGACATTAGAGTGCCACATGGATTTTGACCCAGGGAAGGGTTATGTCTGTGACAAATGGTATGACCCTAGTATTTTAGATTTCATGGTGGTATGATGTCATAGCTCATTGAACACAAACCAAACTTCAAACTGAATTGTTTTGTAAAAAATAGAAGTGGTCTTTTTGAGAATAATGAAAACAACCTATGAGTTGTGGCTTTTATAATGGTATATCATGCTATTACTCATTGAACTCCAATCTTCTAAATAATGGGAGAGTCAAAACTTTTTATTTTCTGATTGTTTTGATTTGTGATAAATGTGCCCTCGTTGATTGTTGTTAAAATAGTGAAACCCAGTTGGAATGACCCAAGAATTCTGACTTCTTGTATATCATTATATAAGCCACTGATCTAAGCGTCAAACTGTAGAGTGCGGAATGACTGACCAATTGAACATTATAAATTTGCTAATTTTTTGGTTTGTAATTGATGTATCAACAATCTATTGCATTTGAATAGTGAAGCCCTGTTGGAGTAATTAGTTGATGATGGATTCGATAGTGATGAGGGTTGTTTGTTCAGTGGCCTGTTAAGTGATCATCATCTTATGATATATTTTTTAAGAGCAGATGTGCCTTTTTATTGGCAATTTCTTGTGGATGGTTAATCATCTTATGATGTATATATTTTTTTAAAAGAGTGGATGTGCCTCTTTATTGACAATTTCTGTTGGATTGTTAGTTATCATGATATATGACGTCACCACAGAAATGTACTGCTCTGCAAGTGGGTTGATGCAACATTTTCTCATTAAAACCAAGGATATCTATCCGTGTGATGACTTTATCATATGAGACATGAAGAAACTAGCTCTTGGTATCCCAGGTGTCCCTAGAGCGGGTCATCCCCATCCTGGTTGGTGAGGATGGATCTCTGCATCGCAACAGAGATGACCTGATCTCCCAAGACATCAGGTCTTTTGGGGGATCAATTTGGAATCATTCTATTCAAGGTTCACAAAATTGGTACCGAAAACCATTCTTGTAACTACTGGTTTAGTACAATGTGGTCGATTTGGTATGATATACTCCTTGTACAGAAACAGAGCATCAATACTTTTTTCACTTCCATCCATAGTATCATATGGTCAGTTGGGGTACCAATAATTTTGCTCACCTCTAGCCATAGTACCATTTCAAACTGAATAGTATGAGGCAATTCCGCTCAGTTCAAAACAGTACCTTAGCAGTATGGTATGGTCAATATGACAAATCTTGGTTCCAATATTGTACCAACTCAGCCTCAAACCAGGCTGGGCTTTGGTTATGAAAATTAAACCCTTAATTATAACATTGATTTGAAGCAAATGACTGTCCTGGCTGTCTAATCACTAGTTCATTGTTCTTTATTTATGTTTTTAGTGCTGATAGTTTCATTAATCAAAAGAATGCTTCAAATGTTGATACCATGAATTATGCTCTTAGTGAGCTGAGATCTCACATGGGAGTGCCTTGACACATTTGCCAGATCAAGACAGTTAAAGAATGTCGGGTCCTGTCTTCTGCCATAATGGCAACACTTGGCCACCTCCTCATTGAAAGGCTGAAGAACATATTCCGCATTTGTGGGATATGAATCCTGAGATGTCTACCGTACTTATGCTGATACATGATAAAATGTAAGTGGGTAAAGCTACCTAAGTTACATGTACTCTTTAAATTCAGATTTTTATGAAACACTTATCGTAGCTATTATTTATAGTTGACAGTCTCTATATATTGAATTTCAAGCATGTATTTTCGTACCAGGTGCTGCTGCATTGGTTAACTTTCCATTCAAATTTGAACAAAGCATTTTACAGAATTCTCTGGCCAAGAAACAAAACAAAAGATTTTTTTATTTGTAAATTGCAGCACAAATGTTCTTCCGTTGAAAGTTTATACATTATGAATCTTGCTAACATGTTTCAATCATCTGTTAATCATTTTTTGCAGTTTAAAATATTTAAGCAAGAAGCCAAACTGTTCTGCAAGGCCAGAGAACAGAGAAAAACTTGCCCTAGTCTTGGAAGAGAAACTTTTTGCAAGAGTTGAGTCAAAGGTTTGCCACATTACTCAGGAATTTAATACACTATGTCACATCTTTATTTCCTTTTTCTTTTTTGACTATGTTATGCAACTAATTTTAGTTGATTGGAATGATGTTTCTTGGTCTCGATTATGGCTACAGCTTTGGCTGTTTGTTGTTCTGTTTATTTGAGATTGTCAAGATTGTCATGTTGAACAATAAACTTTGATTGCATACTTTTAGCTTTCATTTAAAGTTTTTGTAGTTATTAAATTATTTGCTGCATCTTTTGGAATATTACAAACTGAGGTTTGTTTTTGTGCATTCAGTTTTATTATATGGATCTGAGTACGCTTGAAGGTAGACTTGGATGATTTCCTCAGTGATGACAGAAAAGATGCAGCTTGCCATGTATCCTCATCATCAATAGGCTCAACAACATGGAGCTCAGAAATGCCACAAAATGTGGAAGCATCTTCTCCAGCTCGTTTCCATAGTACCGATTCTGCTGAAGGGGCATCTAACACTGTTCATTTTTCCTTGCTGAACATCAATCCTTTTGCCAGCTCAGCTCATAGTGAGTTGAAAACTTAATGACAATGATTTTATTTAGTTCTCAGTATTGTTCTAACTCTGTAATCACAAAACTTACCTGTGCAGCATGTTTACCCATTGAACACCACCGCATAGTTGCCGGTGTGTCTCTTGGTTCTAGGGGGAATGCTATACCTTGGCCAGAAGGTGTACCAGGGTCTCACATTCCGGAGCCAGTGTCCATGTTATCTCGATATGGCACTTGGAATAGGCATTCCAGTAATGATGCTCTGATGTCACCACAGCAGTATGCTGAATGTTACAACAACTATGCATTAAATAGTACTGGTGATAAAACAAGGTCTAGATTCCTTCTTACAGAAGTGCCAATGAAGTTCTCAATGCTGAACTAGCCTATCCCAGAAATGTTGTTGAAGCAGATGATGAGGCAGCAACATTTGATGGATGCATGGGAACCCCTTTCTGCGGTTAGTTTTCAAGCCTTCCACGGCTGGATTTTGAGTGAATATGTGATGATTAGAACCAACAAATTTTATCTAGAATCTTCATATCTCTAACTTTTTGACTTGAGTTGACAGGTGACATGCATTTCATGGCTGATAGCAAGTTATCTTCTTCTGGAATGTCTAGCATACCTCCATTGTCATTTGGTTCAGGTGGAAATTCTGAAATCATGAACCCATCATGTGTGGAGTATAAGTCAGAAATGAACTTTGCGGGTCCGCATTCTCATTCAGATTTGCACAATTTGCAGCAACCATGGTTGCTGCCGGTGTCTCAAAACCTTGCTCAATCATTTTATATTGGTACTCAATCACATTCTTCAGGACAGGGACATCTGCTTCAAAATAAGCAACTATACAAGGACTTCCAACAGTCATGTCAGGGGTCCAATCTGCTGCAAAAGCAATTTGTTCCACTTCGGCTTTTTCAAAATGATCGGTATTGCCAGTAGCAAAGGTTGTTGACAGATAATAGGTCTTTAGGCATCCTGCAGTCAGGAAGCTTTCTAAATGGGCAAATTGGGATGAATGGTAACGTTTTACCAGGACAGGTGCTGCTTCAACTGGGACACAACAGGATATAGCTGTGCAACGACGACCTCAACGTTCTATTAAGAAGCCTTCACGATTTCATCCTTATGTTTCTAATGGGGTTGCAGCAGATTGTCAATCTGAATTTTCACAAGGGTTTGCCAGTTCCATAAGATACACAAGTTTCTATTTCTATACGAACATGTGATGACTTGCTTTAGTCAAGAGCAATGTGAAAAACCTTATTGCATGTTTATGAAACAGAAAGTTAAACACATTGTTGATTGTAGCAACAACCACCGTACAACAATGTTTGTTAAATATAGGGCATTGATTGATCATTACAGAAAGTGCCATGGAAATTCATGTCTTATTTGTACTCCGGTTAGAATAAGATTGAAAAAAGTTTCACGGGATACAATTAATGGTGCTATCACTGAGGCAAAAACGGCTTTTCCTGTTGCTGATATAATAGAGCATGAGCAACCTCCACTGAAACAGATGGAGACAGCAGCCTTCACTTTTTTATTCTGTGCGAAGTGAAAATTCTTGCTTATCATCACCAGTCAAGGATTGCATCGATCAATATCTGCTAGGGGTGCTCCAAGCATGCCATGATCCGAGCATGCCTGTTAATAGTATCAGTACAGATATTGAGAGTGGAAAGCCAATATCCATAACATCTCCAACCTCCTCATTGGAGAACCGGGCAGAGGGTAGAAAGCCAACATCGAAGTCAACTTCAACCTCCTTATTGGAGAACCAGGCAAAATTAGGTAAGACTGAGGCAAAAACCGCTTTTCCTACTGCTGATATAATAGAGCATGAGCATCCTCTACTGAAACGGATGAAGACAGAGCAACCTTTGCTTTCTTATTCTGTGCAAAGTGAAAATTCTTGCTTATCATCACCAGTCAAGGGTTGCACCTATCAATACCCGCAAGGGGTGCTCCAAGCATGTCATGATGTGAGCATTCTTGTTAATAGTATCAGAACAGGTATTGAGAGTGGAAAGCCAATATCCATGACATCTCCAAACTCCTCAAGAATCAGGAAGAGAGTAGAAAGCCAATATCGAAGTCATCTTCAACCTCCTCATTGGGGAACCAGGAAAAATTAGGTGAGACTAAGGTTGAGAGTCCTGAGGTGGCTACTAAGGTACATTCTGGTGTAGACCCTGTTAGTGCAGCACAAATTGTTTCTCCTTGTGAACAAGACCACAGAAAGGTTCAGGTTGAGGCTGGTAAAGCTGAGATGGAGACAAAGAATAAGGTTACTGCATTATCAAATCTCGATGTGATGGGAGTAAAGCCTGGGAAGCCAAAGACAAGAGCTGTTTCGCTACTTGATACATTCACTCCTGAAAAAATTAAGGAGCATATCAGGAGTCTTCAGCAATGTGTTGGTCAGGTAAGTTGCTAATCCGCTGAAGCTAGCTTAGTACTCCCCATGCTTTTGAGCTGGAGACTTCTTCTGTTTTTAATTGTAGGTATTTTACTTAACAAGTACACCTTGAGTTATACATTTTATTTGTTGTAATATGCTACATCAGAAAGATGCACATAAACATCATTGTCCACATGGACTTGAGATCATCAAATGAGGGGTGGGATTGGTTGTCGGTGGGATCTAAACAAGAATTGACTATTTAGGTCAGGCATGATCTATAAGTCTGTATCCAGTCAAAGAGCTTAAAGACTACAACACTTATATGCAAAGATTTGTTCATGATTATGTTTTAGAAACTTTGGTTCATTTGCAATGGTATATGCTAATGGAACAAACCTTCAATATGATTAGCCTAAAATGTATGCTACATAATAAATATTTCCATATTATTGTTATGGGTATAGCCTATAGTTCATGTGGACATCATGGTGCTTTTATGATTTCCATGACTATGAATCCAACTTACCATTAAGAATATAAATTAAAACCAGAACTAGAATATAAACTTGCTCATCTATTTCTCAACTCCCTTCAACTTGTTCATGTCATATAATTAATAGCTCATGTGAAATTTTGTTATCTAAAGTAGTTTCTTTTTCCTACACTTATGCATTTAGTTTTTCCCTGATGTTGTAGGCATTACTTCCTTTTTTTTCTGGGCTTTATGCTACTGTTTGTGCTATTACTACACTATTGCTATGTTCACTCTCCTTTTCATTTTTTTTCAGAACAAAGCAGAGGCACAAAAGGTTAAAGGGGTGGAACACTCGGTGGATCAGAACTCATGCAGCTTGTGTGGGATGGACAAGCTTCTTTTTGAACCACCTTCTTGATATTTTGCATCATGTTCTAAGCAAATTAGTCCTAAGGGAGTGTATTATTCTATGAGAAATATCACAATGACATTTGAAAGCGATGCAAAGTTATTTTGTAGCAAATGTTACAATGGTCCTGGTGAGAATGTCAAGGTTAGTGGAGAGGATATTCCAAAGATTAAGTTGGAGAAAAAGTGGAATTATGCTGAAACAGATGCTAAAGCTGAATGGGTGAGGACTTCTCATTTACTATGCTAGTATTGCTTGTTCTTTTTATAATAAGGCACCCCTAATGTTTTCTTGGTTATTGCATTTTTCAGTGGGTCCAATGTGATAAGTGCCAGGTTTGGCGGCATCAAATCTGTGCTCTTTTCAATGGCAAAAGGAAGGAGGCACAACAAGCTGAGTACACTTGCCCAAATTGCTCCTTAGAGGAAATAGAATGTGGCAAACGAGAACCCTTACCACCAAGTATGGTTCCTGGGGCTAAGGACTTGCCAACAACCAAGTTGAGCCACCATATGGAGCAATGCTTTTTAGGCGCCTTAAAGAAGAGCAACAAGAAAGAGCAAATAGCTTGGGAAAGAATTTTGATAAGGTAAACTGTTACATCATCTTGTTTCTTTGTCATTAATCAAGGACCCATAGGTTATAGATACCTCCACATCGGAACTCTGCGACCTTATATGTGTTTAAGGATGAAATATGCAAGAGATTTGGATGACAATAAATTAATTTTCTAGTATTATCACAGTGGTTACTATTTGATGCCTTTGCTACTTCAGAGTTCAGTCTATTTTTGGATGCATGCATAGATTATATTATAACTGCATTTATTTGATTTTGATTTTTTTATAAAAAAAGATTTGCTATTGGACATGCTTGGTTGGTATACACACTTTGCAATGCTTGCCTCTGGTCTGGATCTTTTTACCTGTCACATGATTTTTGGTGTGTCTAAGTATTTTAGAGTTTCTAGATCACATCCAATACTTGGGTCATTAATGCAGGACTTCATTATCAAAATCCAGACCCAATCATAAAGATTCTCTCAAATATGGTCAAGACAAGCTCCCCTCCCCCTTTTCAGTTAGAGGAATATGTCATTCTAGATTTCGTGAACTAGTAGATCCTTGGGTACTAATAGCATTACTGGAGCTAGTCCTTCATCTTGTTGGCAAACAAAGAACTAGTTGACTGCATTATAGTTCCTTAAGCATAACCAATTGAGACCACAGATTTTTTTTAAGTATCCAACAGATATGAAGGTGAGTGCGTGTAGCAACAGTAGCTTATCAAAGTACAAATCCTATAGAAGCCAAGGAATAAGTATAGCCAGACCAGTAAACCCACACCAGTAGTCAATGACACTGACATAGACTACTACAACTGCTATTGGTGAAGTTATTGAAGCACCACTACAACTGCCAATAGCAGTTCTTGAACCGGTGGTTCAAGATTTAGAGCTGGATGCATCAATGGTCAGAGGCATAACCTGTTGGTTTGCCATCACTAGAAAAGGTAAAAGTAGCAACATTTGATCAGCCTTCATTAGTAGATTAGTTTGATCGGCATCTAGCAAGGCTTTTGTTATCGACACTATGGGACGAGATTGTCTTAGGTTTTCTATGGAACGAGATGCACTACCATCTTACCTTGTCCCAATACCCAGAATAGAGAATGTCCCAACACTTGGGATTGCAACCTATCCCACTCATTTCCCATGGGATATCCTATCAGGATTTGAAATCATGGTCGGCACCATTTGACTTTGGCTTTTCACCTAGCTAGTGGTAGATACCCTTAGTTTCTTTTGAGTAGAATATCTTAGTTCCTTTCTTCACGAATATCTGCAAGAAAAGAAGAAGTTAAACGGCAAAATATCCTTAGGTCCTCTTTTACAAAAAAAAAATACAAAGTTAGATGTACAATCCATGTCTGCACATCTTTTATCAGCATATTTTTTTATTAGACATCCAAACTAATTAGACTCCCCTCTTTTTTTAAAAAAAATAACTCTATCCATCTCCCAGCTACATATCCATCCGTTTTGACCCCATTTAAAATTTAGAGCAAACAAAAATATTGAGACTTTTCTCTAATATGTGTTTTATCTTGCTTATTCCCTAATTTGTAATTTTTTTTATAAAAAAAATAACATGCATTGCACATGTCTTGTGTGTACACACCTATTTGAATTCTTTCTTAAATTGCATGACATGAAATGGTAGCATATTTCTGAATTTGATGTCATAATGCAAGAACTATAGATATCGAACATGTACTTGGTTTTAAAACCAAGAACCATAATAGTTCATGGCGGTTGATTGTAATTTTTAGTCTTTTATCAGGTACCAGGAGCAGGTCTTACCATTAGAGTGGTGTCATCAGTTGACAAGAGATTGGAAGTGAAACAACATTTTCATAAGGTTTTTAAAGAAGAAAAGTATCCTGCAGAATTTCCTTACAAGTCAAAGGTGTATATGCTGAAGCACTTATGCTTTTATATGTTTTTCTTTTGTGCAAGTTGCTTTTGTTATCATGTGGATAGGATAGATTGATAGTTCTTATGGACAAGCCATACCAAGCTTATTCTTCTTCTTTTAAAAAAAATTCAGGTTATTCTTCTAAAAAAAAATTTGGATCATCTTCAGGTACCAGACAATGATAAGGAAGGCTACAAAACAAAAAGTTGTTATGGAGCACTCCAATTTATATGACCTTTTTTTTGTACCTGCCACTGAATGTAAGACCAAAGTCACTGTAGTTCATTTGCCATATTTTGACAGTGATTACTGGCCAGGAGAAGCAGAGATACTCCTCCAGAAAGATGAGAGTGTTTCACAAAAGAAAGGGACAATGGCTGCACTTGAAAGGGCGCTAAGGGCTGCCAACCGTGATTCTCCAATTGAAAATCCCAAGGATATTCTTCTAATGCACCAAGTAGTTATTTTTTCCCCTTAAATCCTTAAGTTTCTATTTGTTATTACTTCAATTTGCAGTTTCATCTCAAGTATGCTGTTATAATTTTTTTTTGGTTGTGGATGTAGCTAATGTCTTGTTTTTAGAGGTCTTCAAAAGCAGATTCAGCTTATTCCATCATGGGTTCATATTGGTCTTAAATTATATAATAATTAAAATTATACAAATAAAAAAAAGGAAAACTAGGCTTTTTCGATTTCATTAAACTATCTTAGTAAGGGTTACATCATTTATCAGTAAAGCCTTCTCAAATCCAAATTCCTATATAGGTTTTGTTAGGTCTTCCCTTTCCCTTTTGCATGCTCAAGTCTTAGTCTACCTTTATTGCTGCGGTTTCCCTTCTGAGTGCACAAATCAAATCCATTCCAGTTTGTTCTCCGTCACTATATCCTTTATCAGTAACATTTCTTGGTGAATGTGCTTACTATTTATGAAACCTGATTTTCTTTTCTGAACTTGAAGAATATTGTGCAGTAGATTTCTTTTTCATATCTGTCCATGTGATTTTAGATTCTAAACACGTTAATGTCTTTATCTTATTTCAAATTACTCATTTTTTTGCATGTTGTATTTCATCAGCTTGGAGAAATCATCCGCCCCATGAAGGAAGACTTTATAATGATCCATTTGCAGCACACATGCAATCATTGCAGACAACCTATTGTGTCCAGGAAACAATGGGTTTGCACTGTTTGCAAAAACTTTTAACTTTGTGAAGAGTAAGCAAATAGAAACTTTGGTCTGTTTGCAAAAACTTTTGACTTTGTGCACTGTTTGCTCTATTTACATGCTCTTGATTTCTTTTTAGCTATAGTGACTTTTTTAAGGAATTTAAATGAATGTAGGGTGGGATATTATCAATGCCTAAGTATTTTTTGTACAGTCTCTTGAGACCAATCCTTTAAATTTTCTGTATGATTAGTAACATTAAGTTCCATTTGAATGCTGCATTGGCCTGCCAACACAGGATTTTGCTTAGATCTGTTAACTGAATTTTCATGATTTTAAATAATTTATTACATGTTTTCATTGTTTAATAAAAATTAAACTTTTAGGATGTAGTGTTCAAATGTGACAATTGCATTGGCTTTCATACTCACCCATGTGTAGACAATAAGATGAGAAATTGAAGTCATGAGAACCTGTTGAGGATGAAAACTAGATAGGATTATGAAACTAAGCCACAATTAGTGCATATGCTCATACCTTATTAAGATCAAGTATAATTATATTCTTTTTTTTATCTAATGGAACTAGGTAGGAGAAAACCTGGCTGAAATTGGTCAGGTTGGCTTCAAACCTAGGCCGTTGGTACCCAACTGCTAATCACTTTACTGACTGCACTAGATGGCATTTGTGTCATGTAGAGTAATGTAATGCACTACAATTATGACTGCCTTTGGGTGCCTATGGTATCCTCAAGTTCAGGAACCAATTTTGTGTTATTTGCCAACTCAGGTTTTGTTGGCCTGACTTCTTTTCATGATTGCATCAATCCTTGTAGTTTTGTAATTCTTACTAGTGGTTGATTTTGAAATGTCTGTGCTAGATTCATTTCTATTCCTTTTTACATTTAATTAGTGTTTGGCATGTGCTGCACACCTGGGATAAAGATGAATAGCTCTGATCCTACATATGAGAGAGCATCTTTAGGGATAAAAACATGGCAAAACAAAATAAAATACCTGTTGGAGGTTCTCCGTTAACAAGTATTTGGCTACTAATAAAGATACGACCATGCCCTTCCAATTACCACAAAAAAAAAAAGTGCAGCAAGTAAGTAATGAAAAGTTTCTCTTGTTAAATAGTAAGATATGATGTCACAGTTTAGTTTGTAATAAATTTAGACTGAGAATAAACCACTAAGGGAAAAAATTCATTAACTTGGAAAAATAATGAGAGTTTGACATTGAAGACTAGAAGATCAAGAATATCATTGGCAGCATATGATTTGGCAGAATCCAGAAAAAATTTAGAGAAGCATGGATTAATTGTAAACTTTTAAGAACTCATAATAGAATTATATAGACAGGTATAAAATTGTGAAACCACTTGCAAATAATTTGAGCATAATCATAAACTTTTTCAATAAGTCAGACCATTGAGGGATGTTCTTCCTGGGCAAAATAGTATGCTTTATTTCTAAATATCTGTATATCGTGTTCCCTGTGTCAATAGCTAATACCAATATTCATCTGGATGGGCAAACTTATGAGTGTGATGAAGAAGTTTAAAAACATTTTTATTGTTCATGATGAAGGTAAACCAATGTGGTCTACATAAGGGAAGGATCATGTTGCTAAGCATTAATTTCCCTATCTTTGACAAGTTTCATATCTTCAGTGCTGTTGCATATTGGTACTTGGAAAAGTGGGGCACAGCATAGTACTTTTATTGTGTAACTGATTGACTTTGAATGTAGATTTTTGCCTTAATAAATCTGCTTTTTATGTTTGAAATAGTTGTTTCACCTCAATCTATCATTTATCATGTTTCTTGAAGCCTTTGTTTGATGAGATGATGTCTCCATATCGGCAATGAATATTGATTCTCATGACACCTTTCGAAGATTTGCTTTCCGAAGTTTTTTAAGTCTTGATTTGAACAATCACTGCTGAAATGCAGTTAAATTGTACTGTGCATTGAGTTCTTGTAACTTGGGGAAGTAGTTTTCCTTTTTTCATCTATTTCATTTGCTTATCAGGCTAATGTTTAACAGTTATGCCATCAATC
The DNA here is from genome assembly GCA_900491605.1 of Calamus simplicifolius. Taxonomy (NCBI): domain Eukaryota; kingdom Viridiplantae; phylum Streptophyta; class Magnoliopsida; order Arecales; family Arecaceae; genus Calamus; species Calamus simplicifolius. Next base: position 980,909 of record UESW01004715.1, on the reverse strand, counting down.
TTATTTCATGCAGGTATCATTGCATAGAGCAGAATCTTGAAAAGAAGGATAGACACCCTGTTACTATGAGGGAAAAACACTTGTTTGAATTAGTGAGTTTCTAAATTCTGTTTCATCTTGTAATTGTATCCATTCTAGTTTTCTAATTCTGCATGATCATTTCAGGTTGAGGTGGAGAAGGCTTGTACAAATACCGATGATAAAGATGCAATAATACAGAGTGAATTTTTTGATGCTAGAACTTTGTTTCTCAGTCTTTGTCAAGGCAACCAATACCAATTTGATACCCTCCGTCGAACAAAACATTCAACAATGATGATCCTCTATCACCTGCAACTGCACCTGCTCTTTCATCCTCATGTACCTTATGTCATGGTGACAAAGATAGAGCTCAGAGCTGGAATTGCATGACATGCACTGATTATGATTTATGTGATTCTTGCTATCAGCGGGAAGGAGCTACCTGCCATGATCATAAATTGACAAGTCAAGCCACCATGGCTGGCAGTGGCATGCCTTAGGAAAAAGGGGCTCCGAAAAAGGTCCATTTGCAGGTATTACCTTTATGTTGCCATATTGCAATAAATCTGGTTTCTAAGATATAATCACAAGGTAATCGCCTAATTTGTTTTTATTGGGTAATGAACAAAAATCTGGTTTGAATGGGACTTGCTATTGAACCTCATGATATGTTCTTCCATAACTTATTTTCTTTTTTAATAATTTTGATGCTTTAACTCTTAAACAAGGGCCGAAGCTTTCAGGATAGAACATGAGCCCCTTAGGCCATGTTCTTATTTCTAATGACAAGAACATTGATCCTATATATCAATGCTCGCTTTAGGCTCTTTTTATTGATTCTCATGAAATGTTGGTAAATCTTAGCTCATCCCTAGTTAAAGAAACAATCTTATACGATGGTGAGAACATGGAAATCAGAAAATGCATTTTTTTAGCATGTAGGAAACAAATTTTCTTACTATTTTGCAAGTTTATATGATCAATTTGATCTTGGTTGGTGACCGATCAACTTGGACTAGTCTCTTAGGCTGTATGTATCCAAGGTTTCAATTGTTAAACAATAAATGATACTCCAACTTATGGTAAGGAGATGCAAGCCTCTCTTTAACAAGGAAATTTTGGAACTAAGGCTTACCTAGCTAGTTAGAATTTCAAGGGTTTTTAGATGCCACTGAATGTGATTTATGGCTTAGAATGATGTCATTTGGACATGCTTGTGGAGGCAATGTGGGGGCAAATGGACTACGTAAAATGAGCTTCTATGACCCTGGGTTTTTCATATACCCTCTTTCAACTTGACAACTCTGAAGAATAATTTAGGCACATGTGGCAAACAAACCTTTTGGACTGCACATAACAAGCAGATTTCTTTTCCTTTTTTTTTAAATATCTTATCTAAAAGGAATTTAAAGAATTTGGTACCTGGAAACTGGAAACATCAGTGGATTATGAAAAACTGTCAGTTTTAGAACATACACTAAGTGATGATCCATGTCGATGTCCTTTGTTGGGTTAACATTCCCCACCTTTTCCCATCTATCTTTTCAAGGGATGTGGGGTGTTTTATTTATTTATGTCTCCATGACCAATAGTTCAAGTTACAAAAACTGGTTCACCATCACTTTGCCATCATCCATCATGCATGAGGTTTAGCTTCCTTGAGCTATACCACCTGTTTGAATAATGGGAATTGACACCTCTCTGTGTGATAACAACCCTTTATTGCCAATCATCATGGCCACCCTGCTGTCGACAAAATAATCACCAAGTTCGGGGATTATTTACAATACTAGATCAACAATGTGCTTATAGCAGAAGATGGGAAACGACGTTAAACCACTTGTGTGTCAAAATTTCTGAATTTGGTCGGGCAGCACAAGACAGATGGATGACCAAAGCATGTCCAGATGGATATCATCTCATTCCTTGCTTTGATAGGCTTCATCAACTTTGCTAGATAAAATAAACTGGTGAATGAAAAAAACTTTACAATATTTTGTATGAACTTCCTCCAGTCTCATGACTGTTATCTCAAGCTGGTATTTTGTTTTGTACAGACAAATAAGATAAAGGTTAATGATCCCATTGTTTTCATTGAAAGGCTGTTGAGATCATCAACCCCAAAAAAAAAAGAACATTTATGTATATCATAAAGGTTGAAGCAAATCTACAATCATATCCTTCATGGGGTACCAAAGATAATGTAAGAACACAATAAAAATCGAAAAACACCAAATCTACCATTTCTCACATCACTAGTTAGAATTCGATCTGTTTGCATCCTCTAGGATCTTTGCCCCCCCACTTCTAAGGACTAGCTGTGCTTATTGTTATTGCCTAGGTTCAAAGGTGCTAGAAGAATTCTTGATTTGTGAGTATCATGGTTAGAGGGGTTTCTGTCAGGTCTCAGATATTGCTGGTAAATTTATTCTTGCTTGAAGTTCACATGAATGAAAATACTACAAATTGTATTATTCTTCCTATCACCTACTGCAAAAGGGAGAGGATAGAAAGTATGATAAAGGAAACAATCCGGTTCTCTAATATATCAATCCACAGTTGGTAATGATGACCTTGGAATATGGGCGGTTAAAGCCTCTCTCTGTGATGACTGCCCTTTTATCACCTATCAACTTTGCCACCCTGCTCACCAGACAAAGAAGCATCATGTTTGCGAAAAAATACTAGCTCAATAGTTTCAGTGCTCTAAAAGTTCACTTACCTGAAGTAAGGGGAACCTGTGTTCTCTTGAACATTCTTGACCTTTGAAATTTTCTCCACAACATCCATTCCCTCCACCACCTTCCTCACCACCAGAGTTGATGCATCTAACTCTAGTGAATCTTTGGTGGCTATCGAGAACTCAGTCCCCTTCGGATCTGTTCCAACCTCCTCATCGATTTCCAGCTTCCCTTTTCTTGCCACCAGTTTCAGCTTTGGTGGTGGTTTCGCAGGGTCTCTGATCACAATTTCTAGCGAACCAGCTATATTCTTTGTTCCAGAGCACTTCTTGTTAGCTGCCTCCCAATCTGACACCAAACTATCTGCCACCAAATTTCTTCCAGTACTCTTTGCAAGCTCGGCGTCAACACCATAAGATCTGATCCCACCATGCTGGACGTAATTGGGCATAATCTTGACAAACTCCTTTCTTTGGTAGCTAATACCAGCAGCACCAGTGACCAGAGCAGTAAATCTGGAGGACCCAAATGGTGTACTGTCACCATACAGCCCAATGATGATCCAGCCTGCTGGCTCTCCATCAATGGCGACATCCAAGAATGCTTTCTTTGTGGTTGGTTGGTTGGTGCAGTCATCAGTCATGGAACCTTTTAGGGAGTTAATGCTAGTGCTTGGTGCATCACTGTTGGCCTGGGCTTGGGAGGACGAGAAGTAGGTGGTTAGGAGAAATGGAAGGGTGGAGCCACTGATGGCGAGGCCTCGGCGGGAGATTTTGCAGCTTTGTCTGGTAGCTCTAGCTGCTCTGATATGGGAATGAGGGGGTAGTAATGGGGGATGGAATTGGGGTGGTGCATTCAGGGATTGTAAGAGCTGCCTCATTCTTTAGGATGTTTGTCTTTCTTTTAGGCCATTTTGGTCCTCATGCTACTATTATCTTCTTATCGTGTTTCTTTTAGCTAGCTTCTGTTTATCATATTGCAATTGCTTTTTTATATTTGTGTGGTAATGGCTCCAGTGTTTGTGGATAAGGTGATGGGAAATCAATCCATTTTAGTTTGAATGGAGATGGTAGCTGGAAAAAGAAATGGGTAAAGGTGGCTCTTCATCATTCTATTTCTTCTGCAGTGGAGAGAGAGAGATCATGGTGTATCAGAACGAGATAAAATTACTCTAACCAGATTCTTTTAGGAAGGACTTTTAAACTTATGCTCTTCCATTCTACCCTTGGAATGTTGTTCTGTTAGTTTATACTGTAAAAGAATTGGTGAATTCGGGCAATTGTTTGTATTGGACAACCTCTACCTTGATTATATCTGAGGGGTGTTTGTTTACAAGTTGTTCAATATTGTTTAGTATTTTGAGCTTTTGAAAGTTCTATATGCCATAAATATTATTATCAATATCTTACAAGAATGATACACTTTGACTACATATCAAATCTCATATTGATCCTTCCTTGCTTTGGAGACGAGCATCACTTTGACAGGCAGCAACCTCAAGCATGCAAGGTTCCTTTCCAAAGCGTTGTGTTTCAGATTTGTTTTCACTGGCTTCCAATAGAGAATATCTCAGGATACCAAGAACAAATGTGTGGCCCCAAAATTTTTACTTATTTTTACGTGAACCATTGGTACATGCTCCGGTAGAAGCTATGGAGCCAATACTGCCATTACCCAAACCTACTGCTCAAAAGTTATGATGATATCACCCTGTTATCAAGATTGATTTAGATTGTGTAAAATTGATGGGTTTGCTTCCATTCAACTTTGTTTCTTATAATTACATTATATTTTCTTTCTTATATCTGCTATAAGATACCAATGTGCTTAAAGAAGTTTTGGATTTGACATAAATAAGCCTAGATCATAAATAGGTTAACCTATCTATATCTATTTATTAAATGGATTGTGTTCAGCTTTAGACCTCTTGGTTTAACCCATTTTGACCCATTTAATAATTGGGTTGAATCATGGCCAACTTATTTAACATGTTTAATATCTGTTGAACTTGTTTAAAATCTACTTAACCTGTTTAATCCGATGTGCTTAGCATACTTTAAAGCCATATAACCTGTTAAAAACTCTTATTTTAGATACGAGACATAATTCTTGGAATTGTTTCATATTATTATGTTTGCATCATGGCAGTTGTCTCTTGTACAAACTATAGAACATGGTTTCGTGTGGTCTCCTAACAATAGATTTGTTTCTGAGCAGACTGTGCTTGACGCCTTGGTGCATGCCTCAAATTGCTATGTTCCACATTGCTCATATCGACTTTGTAACGAGCTCAAACAACTCTTCTTCCATTATAGGGGATGCAAGACCCATCTCCCTGGAGGTTGCTTGCCCTACAAGAATGGTTGGTATCTTCTAAAAAGCCATGCAAGTGTTTGAAACAAGTTAGAATGTCGTGTGCCACGTTGCAGGTATGTATGTGTTTCAGTTCTTTATTTGCTGCCTTCTTTTGACTCTTTTCTGATGAACTGGTTGATGTTTTCTTGTAATATTAGGGATCTGAAGGAATACATGAAGAAGAAACAAAAGCAATCTGAGTCTCTTCAGAGAGCTGGAGCAAAGCGGAGAATCATGCAGGAAGGTGGTGAGGCTTCAAAGGGGAGTGGTTGACAAGGCATGCAGTATATAGCAAGGATCAAATGCAGATTCCAGTTGATCATATGACTTGACATACCTGGAGTAGCAGTTGTGGCCCAGTTGTGTAATAGGAGGTGAAGACATGCTTGTAGTGACACTGTCTTTTTGGATGTCGAAAGTTGTGGAGAGTGAAACAGCTTGAAATTGCGGTTTAATACAGTAATGGAATCTTTTTCATGGACAAATCATAAGCTCCAAAGCATAGGGATGGACTTGGAGAAAATGGATAGGTTCTTTCAGCTCAGCAAATTGTACAAATTAGTTCATATAGCATGTTATTCTTTTTGTATTTCTTTCAGCTCAGCAGCAAATTGTATAAATTAGTTCATATAGCATATGTCATTCTTTTTGTGTGGCCAATAAATTGAGGAATTATGGACAGAAAAAAAATCGTTTGTTACCATCAGGTCATTGGCCAATAAATTAGTTCATATAGCATAATATTTAAAATTTTGTTGTTATTACAGTAATTTTTCTTTCTTGTGAGAACAATAATGTGATTGTGTTCACTGAGTATTTATGGAGTTCATTCTTACGGGTGAATGTACATTGGCTAATGATGTTATTTTTTATACTAAATTTATATGCAAACGTGATGCGTTGACTAGTTTAGATTGTAAGTAGTGCTATTTGAAGTCGCACGAAGTGCTTTATCTATTATGCTAGACTTTCTTCTTTGTAGTTTTTGCTTTCCTATACCAATGGTGTTTGTTGCATGCCTGCATGCCCGTCAATTATTTTGGGACTTCCATGTTTGTTTGCATTCAAGGAATTTTTTTTAATCGATTTTTTTAATGGTTCTTGCAATCTAACCGTGATTACTGATTACAAAAAAAATATGGATTGAATATGATATTCTAAATTTTTTGTATTATATGACAAGATTTTATCTCATATAATTCATGGAAAATGAAATGGATTATGTAAATACAAATATGAAAGTCCCTATCGCATGCAGCAGATTTTTGGAAAGTTTGCTCGAAGCGATGCTACATTCCCTTTTCTTAGCCTTCTCTATGAATATCAAACTAAAATTAAAAGGTGTGGATCTTATCTTCCAGTTTGCTTGTTTAATCATGCACCATGCAATGCTGAAGTTTTTGTTTGAGGTAAAACTGTTTAATCACGCACCATGCAATGCTGAAGTTTTTGTTTGAGGTAAAACTGTAATAAATATATTTACAGACAACATGTGACCGACTTTTCTTACTATATTTAATCATCATATACTTGACGAGATATAGGATGCAATATTTGGATGTCACTTAGATTATACTAATAAAATATGGATAAAATTTAGATAAAATTTATTTAATATTTATCACCAAGTCATTCATTTAACCAGTGGCACATATGTCATTGTCCTTTAAAAAATAAAAAATAAACGTGTGCCATTGTCAAGTATAATGGCTGTATTCATGTTGAACTAGGTGACAAACATCTAGTTAATATATTTATAACATGTGATCAACTATTTCTAATATATTGATCATTATATAATTGATGAGGTACATGCAGTATTTGGATGTCACTTAGATATCTACAAAGAAATTAAAGCATAATTTGTTCTAATCCAAATAACTTGATACGATGATGGCTAATGTTCCGGACTTCTCTTTGTTATCCAACTTACTCTTTGTAACGCGTTCTATTATATGAAAATGGAAGGTGGTCTATAAATCTAAATTTTTCATGGTAAATAAATATATCCTTCTGTAACGTTTTGGAAGGAACCATTACAAGCACGCCCCTTCCCTGATACTTTCAGTCTTTTTGTTTCAGCTTCTTCCAACAGAGGTTCAGTGCGAATGACACAAGAAAAGTGTGCTCACTACAGCAACAGAGCGCATTTATCATTGTCTACTAATATTTAATAAACTCAGTAACCAAGAATGAGGGCTAGGGAAGGCTGGCTTTTTATTTCTTCTTCCATTCTTTTTCTTTGGTGTGAGAATGGCCTCTCTAGGATAGGCCAAGCCACGTTAAGCACCAAGCTTGGGATGTGCTCTTTAGCCTTTTACTGGCAGCAAAATGCTGTCATGTGGGCTCCACCTCAATCATCATAAGGCTGCAAAGCATTCATCAGAGAGCTCCCCAGATATACTAAATACCAGACACCTCAAACAGAGAGCCTAGTCGAAATCTCTATGTCCAGGCAGTGCGTCTAAAGTTGTAGACTGAATGGTGGCAGTCCAGTACATTGGGATTTAAGCTCTAGGTAGTGTCTTTTTTTGAACGAAGCTAGAGCCACTGTCCAGCCAGCTTAAATGTTCAGAAAGCCAGCCTTTACAACCCACACTCAAATCACCAGCCTCAATCCAAAGATTTCTTGCAGTCATGATTTATTGTTTTTGTATTTCAATCTAGGAGAAGGCATTTTAGTTATTTTCAAGCTTCAGCCAAGTAGGGACAAGAACAGGACAAAAAGGCTCGGCTTGGGTGGACCCATTTGTATGTGGTCCCCCAACCTTTGGGCTATGCTATCTATTCAAGACCATTGTGGTACCAACCTTTGAGCTATGGCTATGTTATCCATGCAAGACCATTTCTTTGCTGGTGCATGGCCATGCCGTGGGGGCAACTTGAACAGACGCGTGAGACCATATGTACTCTGCAACTGAAACATTCAAGTAGAGTTGCAATTTAAAAATTGCTGCAGAATCTTCATGATGTTGGCCTGTACAAGTGCATATCGTCCAGTAACCTCTTGGTAACATTAGAGGAGAAGAACAACTATATAACAAAAGTTTCTCTTGTGATTAACAGTACAACAAAAGTTGAGCTGTATAACATAAATCATTTGTGCAAATGGATAAGAACTAAGAACAGTCCATCAGCTGGTCTAGGGCAGTGCACTAGAACTTCTAACTTTCATTACAAAAAGTCCTGTATGATTGACATGTGCCTACAATAATACCAGAACCAGAAGCAACATTACCACCACCTCTTGAACTACTATCACCCACCAGAGCTCATCGATGGAAGAAGTTGAGAACCCACGGGAGGCCAACAAATTTGAATTCTGATTTGAGCTTCCACCATGTACCTCATTTTCTGCACCTGAGTTATAGACAGAATTCTCTTGCTCATGTCTGCAATATTCCACACCAAAAGGCACATGCCCCGTTCTACCCACCTTAGAACTGTAGCAGAGATTTGGATAGTTCCAGGAAGCAAATCTCCTCCCCATTCTCTCATAGAACCCTTCAGAGAACTGAGATAAAAATGGCTGTTTCAATGCTGTCAGGTTCAAAACAGGGCTTGGAGTGGGAGAAATCTCTTCCATAAAATATCTAAGAACTCCACAAGGAAATGATCTCAACTTAAGATCTGAAAGTTGATGAACACTACCATGTCCTGAAGCCTAGTGGTTCCTCAGTAATAGAAACAAGGTTAACATTCCTAGAGAAGCAGCACTTTGGATCACAAACTAAAGAGTAGTGCATATAAAAATTAGAAGGATGCACCGCTTTAACTCCAGGTCCAAAAAGAAGAAGGCGGACTAGAGAATAGAAAGCCAAAGTAAAAGGATCCAAGAATGGCTCTTGTCTCAGTCCCTGCCCCAGCAACCAATAATAGAAGAGGTTCCAGAGTTGGAAATCATGAGACAAATCTAATGGAGAGATGGGCTCCCACAGCCACCCACGATGCGTGGTTGATATGATACTATCAGAACAGATTCAAGGAGAACTTATATCGGCAACAAAGCAGTTCACAGACAACCGGCCATAAACGATGGCATAACAAATCCAGCAGCTTAAATTAAAAACAAAGATAGGAATCTGTACACGGGAGACATCAGTAAATTAAATTCTGTTTGTAGCATACAATTCTGGCGACAAGGAATCCAAACAAAGAGGAAAAAAACAAAAACCCAATGGCCTAGACACAATAAAAAGGATTGGTGACCAGAGATGAAAAGAAAACCGTGCCCTAGATACTCGGGACCTTGTCACGTTGTGAAGAAATTCCACAGCTTCTTCCCTATGGACGCATTATGTTTCTCAGCATCTTCATCATAATCTACAATAACTCCATCTTCCCCATCAGCCCACTCAACTCCACCATGATGTCATCATCACTGTCTACGTTAGCATATGTTTCCTCCGTTTTAAACTGTCAAAAAGACAACTAATAACTCAGGTCAATTGGCATATTAAGAAAAAAACAAGCGAGAAGATACAAAGCATTCCTAACAATGCCAAAGTGGTCAGCATGCCAATGCAATACAAAAGTGATAGCAAGAAGAAAAGTAAAAAACTTTACCTGGACAAGCTTCTGAGACTTCTCACAAACTTCCATGATTTCTTCCACCATAGATTTCTCTCCAGGAGTCTGAGTTCCAGGAGCTGAGATTTGATGCCTCTTTCGACGCCCACCAAGTGAAATACTATCCTCTGCATTCAGCTCCCAGTTGATGTGTCAGATGTGAAAATGAGCCGTCTCTTCCGTCTCGAACTTGTTGCCACCACATCAGCATGAATAGAATCTCCTTGGCTTTCCTCTTGGATGTTTAGAGAATCATTTGTCACACCCACCACATCCTGATCTCTTTCAAGAATTTGTTCCTCTTTACAGTCAATTTCAATTTTCTTCTTGTCCACAGCATCAAGTTTGCCCTTCATCTCATCATCAAAGCACTTTCTCCTCTGCTCCAATTCCAATTCAAACTCATGTTTCTTGGAATTTAAAGCCTCATTATGATCATCAAGAAGCTTTTGCATCTCCACCTTCAATAGGACAAATGATAACATCACAATTACATAGAAAATTGCAGAGTTAAGGGAAAAAACTTAAGGCTTAAGATCAAACAAATCCAAATGAATGAAAATCCTCAAAACGCATGACAAAGAAAAATCTGCAATTCAAAGAAATAGAGTAGCCAGGAAATCTAGACTAGACCAAATCTCTCCCTTTTTTACCTTTTATCTTCCCTACTCTGCATTTCAAGATTTAAAGTTCACTAAAAAATTTAAAAGGTTTGATGGATATTGCACTAAATATAATAAGGTTAGTAAAACCCTATAGCCAAAAATTTTACCTAATGTACTAAAACTTATTCTGAACCATCTGATTTCAGATTCATACAAAATATGTCAATAATTCCCCACTTGCTTTATTGTTTTGTTCTATGTTTTCTTATATACCTATTCACTGACCTCTTTCTTAAGCCATAATAATCAAAGATGCATATCTCAATATTCGATATGATGAAAACTAAGATACAAAACCCAACATCTGTCAGGTCATCAAAAAGTTCAATTATTAAGAGTTCAAGACCTTTAAAGATAAATACTTACTCTTTCATTAGCATTCAGCTTTTCTTCTATTGCAAGCAACTCCTTTTCCTTCTTCTCTAGATTCTCGATCTTAATAGTTGCTTCCTGAAATCAAAAATGTAAAAAAAATAACAAAAAGAAGCAAATAAAAAAACATAGCCAGTTTAAAAAAGTCAACCTTCTCTTTAGAAGCTAAAGCTTTTTGTCTATTACTAATGTCATCTTCTTTCTCTTTTATCGAATCCCTAGCAACCTCAATCATTTTTCGTTCTTCTTCAAGCTCTTCTTCTTTCTTTTTAAGAACTCTATCAGTTTCATTTGCCCTTTCCTCTCTATCATTGATGGAACGCTGGCCCTCAAGAAGCCTCTTTTGACTTTCTTGTAGATTCTTTTCCCACTCTTTCAAATATTCTCTTTGCTCATCAAGATCCTTCTTATAAGTTTTTTGCCTGAATATCATAAAATGCAATTAAAATCACAACCAAAAAAAGAAATGATAAAAAAGTATAGCAACTGCAACACTATATATATTTATATTATATATGTATATATATGTATAGAAAAATCGAGAACGGAACATGCAAATGAGAGAGAGAGAGAGATAGAGGAGGGAGGGGCATACTCGGCATTTAAAGATAGATAGTCTTTGTGAAGTTTATGCTCACGAGCCTCTACATCAACTAATTTTCTATCTATCTCTGAATTCTTTCGACTTGCCTCAGCAAGCTTGGCATTTGCAGAATGTTGCTTTCCTTCAATCTCAAAATATTTTTCTTTAAGACTGGCCTCCAGAGCATGAGCTACAATCAACTTCTTATCTGATGTATACTTAACTTCTACAATTTCACCATGCATCTTACGCAAAGCTTTCTTAAGCTGCATATATCTCACCATTTAGATAAAATGAAAAAAAAAATCATAGAAGAAATAAATATGATGACATAAATAACATAAGATAATACATTCAAATAGAAGAAAAAAAGATGGAAATCAATAATAACAAAAAAAATCTAGCATCAAAATTTATACTACTAAATGCTCCTCAAAAGATGCAAATAGTTTATGCACACTTATGCACATGTATGTTTGTATGTTTGTACAATAATCACCACCACAAAGTCTTAAACTCAAACTAGTTGGATCGGTTATATAAATCCTTTCTCTCCGTTCTGCTCAGTTTAGAGTCAAATTTCTAAAGACGCAAAGATATTAAATTTTTTTTATTATTTCCTTCTATATAATTTTCAGTTTATCTCTAACTTTTTTTTTCTTTTACATACATCAAATCACTCATTCATTCCAGTGCATTGCTACATCAACATTGCAAATATCCAAATTCCAAACTATTAACTCTTGCTTTTCTTAATTTGTCCTCAATTAATGCTATCTTCATCTATTTACGAATAACTTTATTTGTTATTTTATTTTTTTTCTTGCATTATCATGCATTCATCTCAACATTCTCGTTTTAGCTATATTCATCTTGTGTAATGTAACTTTCTAACCGCCCAACATTATGTACGATAAAGCATAACCGATCTTACGACCATCTTATAAATTTTTTTCTTCAACTTAACAAGTATTATACAATATCATAATATTCCAATTGTACTTCTATTTTATCCATCTTTTTTTAATCCTATAAAAAGCATCATCCTCAATCTCTCCATCCTTATGAATATTGATTTTAAATATTGAAAAGATTACTTTTAAGAACCCCATAATCCTTAATTTTTACTCTACCTTCATCTCTATTTCTTATAGTACTAAAATTACATTTCATGTATTCTATCTTTGTCTTATTTAACCAAAAACCTTTATATTCTAATGTACTTCTTGATTAACTTCAACCTTATTTTCATCTACTACTATTATCTCATCTATAAATAACATGCATTATGAAATATCAGCCTAAATATGCCTAATAAGCTTATGACTAACGTAAAAAGGTAAAGACTAAGAGCAAATACTTAATATAAACCTATACCAATTAAAAACTCATTAGTATTGTCTCATAAACTTACACTAGCAACAGCTCTATTGTACGCATTCTTTATTGCGTTATATCTAATGGGTGTTCATTTCTTTTGTAACACCCATCATAAAACTTTTTTAAGGACTTTATTATATACCTTCTCTATATTAATAAAAATTATATGAAGATATTGTCTCTTTTTGCTATACTTCATTGATCTCCTAGAAAGAAGAATGGTTTACACAGTCAACCTTCATGCCAAAAAACCAAATTGACTTTAAAATTTTTGTATCACATCTTAACTTATAATCAATTATTCTTGCTTAAAGTTTGAAAATATGAATCATAAATTTAATACCATAATAGTTAGAACAATATTGAATATCATATTTATTCTTGTAAATTGGTACTATAGTGCTCACGCACATGCACATATTTGTATGTGTATGTAAATGTGTGTGGACGCATAATTATATGATACATACATATACATACATGTAAGGTTCACAATCTCGATATCAGATCCCAATCCGATACCAATTTGGTATCGTATTAATATGTCTAGTATAAGATTGGTTCAACATATCGAGACTTGGTACACCCCCTATATAGGCTCTCGATATAGTATGTCTGATACAAGGTAGTACATACAAATACGATATACCATGCATACAAATGAATGTATGTATCCATACATGAATGCATCAACTTAATAAACTTTAGAAAGCACCCTACACAATACAACGTTAAATTCAAATCAAAACAAGATGAGGGAACACATAATAACTAAGTAGAGGTTCCACTCTGACTTTCACTTCTTTCTAATCATGCCTTGAAGAACTTCAAGCCACAAATAAGATTTATGGATCAAGAATCTTCTTAACTCATCATAATCCTCTTTTCAATATATGTAGAAAGAAAAAAGGGATAAAGATAGACCAAAAAATTACATAGGAGAAAGTAATAAAGAAAGACTTGCTATCTTTACATCTGACAAAAAGTATGGCTCTAAACTAAGCAGAATGGAAAAAAAAAAAAAAGATTGTTATAGCCTACGCTAACCAGTTTGAGATTAAGACTTTGTTGTTGTCATCATTATTGTTATTACTATAATCTTCTCTTCATCAACACCTAAAGTAAAATCTTCCTAGAAGATCGAGTCCACAAGTAAATGCAAGAATGCAAATAAGCTCTAAAATCTTATGCTGATCCATGTTACAATGCAGATATTTTTAATTGTAAACATGTTGACGCACTTGAAAGTCAAATATTTAAGCATCAAAAGCAGAAAATAGGAAAAGAAAGATGAAATGAAAAGGAGCAAAGACTTAACAAAAGCATTCAGTATTTCATCCTCAATCTCTCTAGGACAGCCACACCATGAAATATGCCAGCCATATTTGCACAATCCTTGAATACATTTGACCTAAACAATCAATAACTAAACCAACCCTGATCATTAAGCAAAATTGACAACAAAAGAAATATGAAAAATGAGATTGCAAATTTAATGTCATAAGCACCCCTCGAAGCCAAGATAACTGGATCTTAATCAATTCGTTGGATGCACTTAATGCATTCAATTGATATGTCAATGAAGGCACTAAAAACCTATATAATTAGCCGAACTCCCAACATATAGGTTTTGGCACAAAAAGTTGCAGTTATTATGAAATTCAAAATTATAAAAAGTATAAAATCAAATTTTAAAATAAAGACTCATGTAGCCTGAACCAGCAGATAGCTTTGGGCACATCAAGGTCCCTCCAAGCATTCATCTTCACAAGGTGATTGTGGTGGTAGTGGTGGCTATAGTAGTCATCGTAATAATAATACCAATAATAATAATAATAATAACTACAATGGTAATAATAAGCCCCTTGGGTTTGATCCTTTCCATGATTACTTGTTCGGGTCTTTCAGGTTATACATAGTCTCCAATCATACAACTCTTACATCATTATTTGTCCTTGACTGAAAATTACATCATGCATTTCAAAATATCAAGAATTCCATATATGAGCTGGTTTAATTTAGAGGAAGACTCAAAATATTACATCAAGCATTTCAAGACAAAAAATCTGTATGGAGATTCTGAACCCATAATTTGTTGAATTTGTTCCTAAACCACATTAAAAAATTTAATAATTCCATGTAGCAGTAGTCTTAATTCTCAATGGAGACTTACTTACCAAAACAACTTTTTAACAAGCAACTTCAGATTAGTCACAAGTATTCGTTTATTTTCAGAAGTTTCTATATTAATACATAATGAATAAACATTATCAGTGGACAGATCCAGAAGAGACACTTCTTTCACTATTTTTATTTGTTCCTATAACCCTTTTCTCATGGTAGTCCCCTAAAACTTAAACAGTTAAAAATTTTTACCAACAAGACTGGTTTGAACAATCAATACAGAAAAGTGAGGACATTCAAAAGTTTAATAAAAAATTCAAAAAATAATAATAATAAATTAGTAAAAAATAATAATAATAACAATAACTACTTACATCTGCAACACATTGCTTCTCAACCCCCAAGGCCTTCTGCAAGTTTTCCTTTTGCTTTTCATATTCTGATATAGCTATCATGTGCGCAGCCTGTTCCCGCTTTAGATACTCCTTTGCTTCTGTAAATCCTTGTCTGATTTCTTCATATTTAGAAGTCCATTCCTTTTTCTCAATGAGCAACAGTCCCATATTATATTGGTATTCATGAAGCTGTTAATAAAAAAATAGAGTTAACAAAATTGTTTTACCAAACAGAAACAAAATGGAGGGAATCAAAATCAAGTATAAATGCTAATGAAAATTATAGTCCAACTACATATCATAAGAACAAAGTCATATTATATTGGTATTCATTCTCTCTCACACACACACATATCTGGATGCACCAGTAATACTCCATAAATTTCAAGTATTCATATCATAGCATTCATGAAGTTATAATGTCAATTGCATTGCTTCCTACATTGAAGACAAGTTTTCATTTGTTATGTCTTCATTTACAACAACCAAAACATCTTCATCAATCATCACACGAGGTGTTTTTATTTTAAGTGATTAGATGTAGCAAACTAACAATAATTTAGGTTCGAAGTGAGCAATGCACAGAAAATGTCACCATATTCTTATTAAATAAAAATATTATAAATAATCATTAATTGTTATTATAACTATTTTTCTATGAAGCAGGCCATAACCCATGGGAAAGAAGTGCACGTAAAAGGAATATATAACACATGATTGTAGCAATAACAAGGAACCTTTCTATGGCTAATAAATTCTCTATTTTGGAATATTTATAATTTTCAACATAGCAACACAGTAGTCATCATCAAAATATAAAAGTGATTACATTGAAAATTATCTTCATTGATCTAAATCAATAAGAAAGGCATTCGTGGCACCACTAACCTTCTTCTCAAGCTCCAATATCCTCTTTCTTTGTAGCACGGACTCATCCAGCAACCCCACCTCCCTAAACCTCTGCCATGCCTCCACGTCTCTAGCAACCCCCGCCACATCATTGCCATTCTCTCCTAGAAAAGCCCGCGGTGACGGAATCACCTTCGCCACCAAACTCTTCCCTTTCTCCTTCACAAGAGATGCCACACCAGCATTCTTGGCATTCACCGGTGCCGAAGCGCCATCCGGCCCATCCCTGACCCTTGGCCAGAGAGACCAGTGGGTCCATCTTTTCTTCTGCTGCCTGAACATTGTACGAACAGCAAATTCTCCCCTTCCTTCACCTAGCGAGTCTAGAACGGGACAGATTCGTGGGATGGGGAGAGCGAAGGGAGGGAGAGAAAGAGAAGGACCGGCAACTATGACAGTCTAAAACAGGACATGAGAGAAGGACCGGTCTAAGCCGTGACGGCAGGGGAACCCTAAATTAGATTCGTGGATCGGTGAGAGACTCCTCCGTGGATCCAGCAGGGAAGCCACGTATCCGACGGTGTCCGTGGATCAAGCAGCGAGACCGAACGATGCAATCAACTCGGACGACAAGAGAGGAAACAGAGCAAAGGGAGGGAGGGATGAAAAGGCCTTTTCCGACTCGAATTAATGCGGAAAGATCGGATTCGACTTGAATTAATGCGGGAAGATCAGATTCTTATTTTGATGATGAGTAGAACTCTAGGCCCGCTGTTTCCGTTTCCTTTCTTCAATCCGACCGTGGATCGGTGAGGGACTCCTCCGTGGATCCAGCAGCGAAGCCACGTATCCGACGGTGTCCGTGGATCAACTCGGACGATAAGAGAGCCCTCAGCCTTTTCCGACTCGAATTAATGCGGGAAGATCGGAGCCTTTTCCGACTCGAATTAATGCGGAGAAGCCGGCTGTTTCCGTTTCCATGTCCTCACCGCACGGCTCAAAACTTTTAATATAATATTTATATTGATATTACATTTAATACTAATATAATATTAAACTTTTTAAATACTATCATATATTTGTATAGTAATTAAATATTAAATTATTAATGATTTATTAAATTATTATGTAATATATTTTTAGTATAATATATGTTATAATGAGATAATATATTGTATAAATATTTATCATATTTAGATATAAAATATTTCTAAAACCAATTTAGAAAGAAGAAATCTATTTAAAAGGTATAATTATAACAAGATTGAAATAAAATTTAAAAATATGATCAATTGATTAACCTATTTTGTTATCATGAATTCAACATTTTAATCTTTTGTTTTTAAGAATTTGATTATCAAATGTAACATTAATAGGGATATAAAATTTTTAAAAATATTATATTATCCTCAATTAAACACTATCAAAAAAAAATTAGAAGACCAACATCAAATGCAAAAGTTGGTTCCATAGTCTGGGTTCTGACTGGACTTGGCCATGCTAACGACCATCTCACACACAATTACAGCAAGATCACAGCATTTGATGGTAAATAACTTATAGATTTAATTGAATAACAATCAAATTTGTATAAAATTTATTCTGGATTACTTAGAAACAAGACATTGACATATTTTTTGCCCGACTTTTGGTTGGAATTAGCCAAATTGCCATGTTCTAATATTTGAACCGAAAGTCATGAATGTGAAAGCCAATCCAAAAGGAATCATATTTGAATTGGAACAATCTTTCAAGCTTTCCAACCGTGCCTCACACCTGTCATGTATGTTAGAAAGCTTTCCAATCATATTTGAGCAGTTTTATTTAGAAACCGAGTGGCCCGACCGGCCACCGGTTGTGGTGACAGTTGAGTTAGGGTAGGTCGACCGGGTTGACCCGCATTCCCTACTAGAATCTTGTTTTGTTTTAATACTGAGGCTGAATTAGAATTGGTTAGTCCTCGACATAGTCTTCTTCAGGAATGGACCTCTCCTTCCGGCTTCCAGTGGCTCATGAAATGAAAGCATGATAAAGGCTTATCGTTCCCCTTAAGCTTCATATTTAATGGACCCTATTAGATATGGATTTAACGAGCTTTCATATATTTCTTAACGTCAAAACTGATACTCTTGCTTTCATATATGATATTGTGGCCATATTTTCTTAGATTTGACTTGAGATAATTTTGTATTGAAAAATGCTAATTTGGCTATAATAATCCTAGAATAAAGATTGTAAGGGAATTAGATAGATATATAGGTCATGAGGTGGACATGGAAGGTAAATTATGAAAAAATATTGAGGGATAATTTTGGCTTTTTGATAGTATTCTTTTTTTATGAAAGAAAGAAAAGAATGAAAAAATAAAATATGAGTGAACTTTACACATAATTTTCTCTCTCTTTTTTAATCAAATGGGGAAAAAGGAAGATGAAAAAAATTTCTAACTTTATTTTCTTCCCACTAATGACCCCTTTAGTGATTTTCTTTCAAATTTTTAGGTACATATTTTATCAATGAGAAAAATCATCAATAAGGCATTATAAATTTCTTAAAAAATTATTAATCTTCAAATCCGGCTTGATCAACTCGATTATTTTGCTAATGTAACCGAACTCCTCCTATTATAATGGATGATCGTTCATATTTAACCCATCAAAAGTTTCTGTTAATAAATTTTTTTAATTTTTTGATATTTAGGCATTGGACTATTATCTAGTCTACCTTAATATATTCTATTTTTTTATTTATTTGACAATTCATATATGATATAGTGGCAATATTTTCTTAGATTTGAGATAATTTTGTATTGAAAAATGCTAATTTGGCTATAATAATCCTAGATAAAGATTGTTAGGGAATTAGATAGATATATAGGTCATGAGGTGGACATGGAAGGAAAATTATGAAAAAATATTGGGGGATAATTTTGGCTTTTTGATAGTATTTTTTTTTGATGAAAGAAAGAAAAAAATGAAAAAATAAAATATGTGTGAACTTTACACATAATTTTCTCTCTCTCTTTTTTAATCAAATGGGGAAAAAGGAAGATGAAAAAAATTTTAACTTTATTTTCTTCCCACTAATGACCCCTTCGGTGATTTTCTTTAGATTTTTAAGTACTTATTTTATCAATGAGAAAATTCATCTATAAGGCATTATAAATTTCTTAAAAAAATATTGTTGAGGGGTAAAATCGTCGTTACATTAATATCCGTGCGAGGCGGTTAAGGCTAACCTCCTCCCTTCGGCTCCTCCGGGATTCCGTAGCTCGGTCCTTCCGGGCTTCCATAGCTCGGCCCTTCCGGGCTTCCGTAGCTCGGCCCTTCCGGGCTTCCGTAGCTCGGTCCTTCCGGGCTTCCGTAGCTCGGTCCTTCCGGGCTTCCGTAGCTCGGCCTTCCGGGCTTCCGTAGCTCGGCCCTTCCGGGCTTCCATAGCTCGGCCCTTCCGGGCTTCCATAGCTCGGCCCTTCCGGGCTTCCGTAGCTCGGCTTCTTCGAGCGATCCACAACCTAACATCTACCTCCGCGGAACCTGACGCGGGAGAGCCCGGGCCTACCAGAACGGCACCTTAGACAAGGAATCATGTCGGGACGTGGCCTAAAACCTATCATAACCGCCCCAGGCCTACTCAACTAGATCTCGAGACATCAAGGAGCTCTCCCAGCCGTCGATACCTGAACAAGCGGGATATGGATTCTAACGGCCCCACAACAGCCTGATTCTGTCTGCCTCCATATCGTAACAACCTCCGAACCTTCCAGAAGGCGCTTAAAACCAAAGTGACAGTCTATAAATATCAGACTCGCAGATTCCCTCAGGTACGCACATCTCCTTGCGCACAGGCACGCGCCTCTTACACGCGCACCTCACTGCTCTCTCCAGCAGCTCGTTGGCGCTCCTGCCCTCTGGAGCTCCCGATTGGCCGCCCCCGGAGAGGCCTCCCGGAGAGATCCACCTCCCCACTGTCTGGTTGATCGCCGATTTCTTCTCCACTGACTTGAGCGTCGGAGGGTCTTCCGCGGAGGACCACCCCCAGCGTCCCCCGCGTGTGGACTTCTTTTGCAGGTCCGCCCCCCTCTTCCTGGAGATCGACCGCGCCCGAGTCGGAGGATGGATCCCGGCGGCAATAGATTGGCGCTAGAGGAAGGGCCTCAAGTCCCATTAAAACTTGAAGAAAGAAGACAAGGATCTAAATCCGGAGAAGAACCTCTCCCATGGCCAACCGGAGGAGAGCAACCTCTGAAGCCCAAGATCAGGTCGCTTCCCAGAGGCCTGATCCGACTGGCGCTACAGCGCCGCAACCTCCACCGGTCGAAACCCCGTCGCCGCCTGCTATCCCGGTGACCCAAGATCAGTTCGCTACGCTGGTCCAACAGGTCCAGGCCCTTACCCACCTGGTACAAGAGCACCTTGTAGCTCCTCCTACTTCGCATCCTCAGAAGGAGACGGCGATTTCTTCTTCGCCGGCGACCTCCTCCTCTAATCCGCATGAATCAACGGATCCCCCACATCGCCCCAGGGGGGACAAACCAGTCCCGCGAGCCGGTTATGATAGAGATCCTCTCAGATCTCGGCGAGCCCACTCCCTCTCCCCGGCGACATCTCACCATGATTCCACGCCATCCTTGCGATTCTCACGCCCAGCTCCTCCTCTAACCTGTGAAGAGGAGATCCGCCGTCAGATCCAGGAGATGCGTCAGGAGCTGAACGCCGCCAAGCAGACCCATCTGTCCCAGCCCAAGGCGGAGCAGGGCATCCCTTTCTCTAAGGGGATCATGGAGGAAGTGATTCCCTCCCATGTCAAACTACCAGCCGTCGAGCCCTATCACGGCTCCACTGACCCGGACGACCATCTCAGTAGCTTCCGGTCAATAATGATGTTCCACGGAGCATCTGATGCGGTCCTCTGCCGCGCCTTCCCATCCACCCTCAGAGGATCCGCCCGAACCTGGTTCAATGCATTGAAGCCAGGTTCCATTGATTCATTCGACGAGCTGAGCCACCTTTATATTGGCCAATTCGTCAGCAGTCGCCGCCACCGACGAAGATCTGACTCCCTCTCCGAAGTCAAGCAGAGAGAGGGGGAGTCCCTGAGGAATTATCTTGGCCATTTTAATAAGGCCATGTTAGAGGTGGACCACCTTAATTATGAGGTGGCGATGTCCGTCCTGGCGGGGGAGTCTCGAAGGAGAGCGACTTCTACCTGGCTATGGAGGTCAGCTACCCCCCTAGCCTATCTGATATGATGGCCCTTGCGGACAAATATGCTAGGGTCGAGGAATCGGAGAATTGCCCGCGCTGAGCATGAGAAGAAGCAGGAGCCTAAAGTCCTTGACAGGCACCGTCCCGCCCGGCGGCCAAGTCCGCCTCGCCGCCAAAGAGTCCCTCCGCTGCCGCCAAGGAATCGCTCCCGGAGTCCTCCCAGGCGATTCGATCGCTATACTCCGCTGACTGTGCCCCGGGCGCAAATCCTTATGGAGATAGAGCGCCAACTTCCCCGGCCGATACCTCTCCGAGGGAACCCGACCCGAAGAGATCCCGCCAAGTACTGCTGCTACCATAGGGAGCACGGTCATGACACTGAAGAATGCTGGCAGCTGAAGAATGAAATAGAGAGGCTGATTCGGCGGGGACGGCTGGATCAGTTCAGGAGGGTGCCCGAGCCGCAACAACAAGGAGGTGACCGTCAGCTCGAGCTCCAACAACCTCCTCCTCCACCCAATCCGCCCATGATTGGCCGCATCAACATGATTGAAGAGGCCGGCGGATCGAGCCCCAGGGGTGGCGGTGAGGAACCGGCGCCAAAAAAGGCAAGGACAGGCGAACTCTCCTTCTCCGATGATGATCTTCTGGGAATACAACTCTCCCACGATGACGCAGTAGTTGTATCCCTTAATTTGAACAATTATGATGTAAGCCGAATCCTCGTTGATAGTGAAAGCTCGGTAAATGTTTTGTACCTCGGTGTGTTTGCCAGGATGAAATTGCTCATGGAAAACCTTCGAGCCATGGATTCCGCCCTGATGGGATTCACCGGCGATCATTATCCCGGAAGGAATCGTCACCCTGACGGTCCGCGCAGGAACCTGGCCCCTTGTGACTATTGTACAGACCGATTTCCTAGTGACCGACCTCAGATCCCCATACAAAGCCATATTCGGCAGGCCTGGCTTGATGTCCCTCAAGGCAGTTGTCTCTATCCCGCATCTGTCTATGAAGTTCCCCACCGAGCGAGGAGTTGGAGTGGTTCGGGGAAGTCAGTCCATGGCTCGGCAATGTTTCGTTACGAGCCTTCAGTCTAGAATGCCCAAAGTTGATGGGCTAGACGCTCGCGAAGACTTCGCCGAACAACGGGGAGAACCGGCAGAGGAATTGGAGGAAGTACCATTGGACGAAGCTCAGCCCGACCGAACCGCAAGAATCGGATCGCTACTCAAAGGAGAGTCTCAGCACAGGTTGATCAGATTCCTCCAAAGCAATGCCGACATCTTCGCCTGGACCGCCTCCGACATGCCAGGAATCAACCCCGAGGTCCTCGTCCACCATCTCAATGTGGACGAGATGCACAGGCCTGTTAAGCAGAAGAAGAGAAGCTTCGCCCCAGAGCGGCAAAAAGCCATTGAAGAAGAGGTCGACAAACTCATAAAGGCCAACTTCGTCCGAGAGGTAAATTACCCAAACTGGCTGTCAAATGTCGTCATGGTGAAAAAGTCGAACGACAAGTGGAGGATCTGCATCGACTTCACCGACCTCAACAAAGCCTGCCCGAAGGATAGCTTCCCCCTCCCTCAGATCGATCAGCTCGTGGACGCCACCTCAGGCCACCAGATGCTGTCATTTATGGACGCCTATTCCGGTTACAATCAGATCCGAATGGCCCCTGAAGATGAAGAAAAGACCGCCTTCATAACCGACCGAGGTACTTATTGTTACCGTGTTATGCCTTTTGGTCTTAAGAATGCAGGGGCAACCTACCAGCGGCTGGTTAATAAGGTGTTCAAGGAGCAAATCGGCCGGAACATGGAGGTATACGTGGACGATATGCTGGTCAAAAGCAAGGAAGCGCCACGACATATTGAGGACCTCTCAAAAGCTTTGCAACGTTGCGCAAATATGGGACGAAACTCAACCCGACCAAGTGCGCCTTCGGCGTCAACTCAGGGAAGTTCCTCGGCTTCATGGTCTCCCAGCGAGGTATCGAAGCTAACCCCCAGAAGATTCAAGCTCTCCAACAAATGGCGCCCCCTGCATCTGTTAAAGAGGTCCAGCGCCTAACCGGGAGGATAGCGGCCCTTAACCGCTTTGTGGCGCGATCGGCCGAGAGATGCCTCCCCTTCTTCAAAACTCTCCGATCGGCCAAAAACTTCCAGTGGACTCCCGAATGCCAAAGGTCATTCCAAGATCTCAAGAAGTACCTCGGCTCGCCCCCATTCCTCAGCAGTCCAACCCCAGGAGAGACCTTATTCTTGTACCTGGCCGTTTCGGAAGGCGCGGTCTGCTCGGTGCTGATCAAGGAAGAAGGCAAAGCCCAAAAGCCGATCTACTATGTGAGCAGGCTGCTCCGCGATGCGAAGACGAGGTACAGCAGGATTGAAAAGATGGTGTTGGCCTTGATCACCTCAGTTCGAAAGCTACGACC
>UESW01004715.1:934102-954445 GCA_900491605.1 Calamus simplicifolius | reverse complement strand
AAGCTATAAGCATGGGTGTCGTAGCATTGGTGCTAGGATGTCGTGAGGTTTTCAACTAGGGTGTCACAAAGGATTTTCGGCCGAAATCCAATCCACCTCGGGTGTCGCGGGGATTCTTTCTGTGGTCAGTTATAAGCACGGGTGTCGTAGCATTGGTGCTTCGGTGTCGTGAGGTTTCAACTGGGCTATCGCGAAGAATATTTGGCCAAATTCCACCAGGGGGTGTCACGGGGATTCTCTCTGTGGTCAGTTTTAAGCACGGGTGTCGTGCCTTAAAGTTAGGGTATCGTGAGATTTCAACTAGGGTATCGCGAAGGATTTTGGCCGAATTTTACCAGGGGTGTCACTGGGATTCTCTCCGTGGTCAGTTTTAAGCATGGGTGTCGTCGCCTTAAAGCTAGGGTGTCGTGAGATTTCAACTGGGGTGTCGCGAATAATTTTCGGCCGAATTCCACTAGGGGGTATCGCGGGGATTCTCTCCGTGGTCAGTTTTAAGCACGGGTGTCGTCGCCTTAAAGCTAGGGTGTCGTGAGATTTCAACTGGGGTGTCGCGAAGGATTTTTGGCCGAATTCCACCAGGGGTATCACTGGGTTCTCTCCGTGATCATTTGTAATCACGGGTGTCGTCGCCTTAAAGCTAGGGTGTCGTGAGATTTCAACTGAGGTGTCGCGAATGATTTTCGACCAAATTTCACCAGGGGTGTCGTGGGGATTCTCTCCATGGTCAGTTTGAAGCATGGGTGTCGTCGCCTTAAAGCTAGGGTATCGTGAGATTTCAACTGGGGTGTCGCGAAGGATTTTGACCGAATTCCACCAGGAGTATCACGGGGATTCTCTCCGTGGTCAGTTTTAAGCACGGGTATCGCAGCTTTGGTACTAGGGTGTCGTAGTATTTGGCTTCCCCACACTCTCTTCATTAATGATTTCTGTTCACGAGGGGGGTGAATTCCTCCTGGGGTGTTTGCTGCCATTCGCTCTTATCTTGTTAAAACCCACGACACCCTAATTCAAACCCACGACACCCTAGTTCAAACCTACAACACCCTAGTTCAAAAAGTTAAGACAAAGCATTAGTTCAACTGGGGTGTCGCGAAAGATTTATGGCCGAAATCCAATCCTCCTGGGATGTTGCGGGGATTCTCTCCGTGGTCAGTTATAAGCACGGGTGTCGTAGCATTGGTGCAGGGTGTCGTTAGGTTTAACTGGGTGTCGCGAAGGATTTTGGCGAATTCCTCCTGGGGTGTCGTGAGGTTTCCTCTTGGGACATCTCAAGCTTACTACGGTAACCGGGTATTTGGCTTCCCGATGCCCTTCGTTTCCTTTGACCGCCCACTGAGATGGTGCCATGTGGTGAGTTTCCCGATAGGGGCACCGGAGCTGATAGCTCGGGCAATCGAAATACCCGCCAGGAGTACCTTAATATGGATGGAGAATGCCATCGTTAATCACCTTTTCAGCTGATCTTCCAAAATTTTTGGATACTGAGATGGCTTCTAAGGCGAGGGGCGATCGACTGGCCCCATGGGAGCCGCCGCACAACGGTAACCGATGATGTGGAGGTCTTTGCATCGTCGCTCGCAAACAGCGAGCGACTCCACAGGGCGGCCGAGCAATACCTAGCCGTTTCAATGAGAGAGATTGAGGTCCTGCGTCGGGCTAACAGCCAGCTGAAGGGGAAAGTAGCATCCCTCCAGCGCCAGATCGCCGAGTTAGCCCGCAGCGTGGGGGGAGCTCGGCAGCGCCCGGAGAAAATGACAAGCCCCAGTGAGGGTCCTGTACTTTTTCTTTTCTTTTCTTCTTATCTTTATTTATGTGATGAATAAAAAGAAATTTTAGTAACTTTTGTGTTTGCTGCCAGACCGAAGGATAAGGGAGCTTGGATGTCGTAACTGTTTTCGACCGATTTCATCTGGAATGTGCTAAAGTTTTCTCCTAAGCGTGAACGGTGTCTTAGGTTTGTAACTTGGGTGTGCGGGCCTTCTCTCGTGGTCAGTTATAACATGGGTGTCGTAGAATTGTGCTAGGGTGTCGTCAGGTTTCAACTGGGGTGTCATGAACGACGACATCACCGACTCAGGCTGTTAATGACACCCCAGTTTCATCTGACGACACCCTAGCTTTAAGGCTGACACCGATGACGTGACTATTAAAGCGGGATGTCGCGGGGATTGTTCTCCATACGGGGTGTCGTAGCGTTGACGCTTGGGTGTCTTAATGTTTCAACTATGGCGTCGTAGATTTTTTTGGGTGAACATAACTTGGGTGTCGCGGGCCACTCTCCAGGGTCAGTTATAAGCACGACACACCCTTTAGCATTTAAAGACACCCCATAGAACAAGCTACGACACCCCGGAAAGCAACATACGAAGAACGCGAAGGTTATAAGTATGGGTGTCATAGCGTTAACGCTAGGGTTCATAACGTTTCAACTGCGGTGTCACCAATGATTTTTGGCCGAATTCCTCCTTGGGTGTCGTAAGGTTATAAGCATGGTGTCGTAGCGTTGTCGCTAGGGTGTCGTGATGTTTGAACTGGGTGTCGCGAGGATTTTCGGCCGAGCATGATGACACTAGAGCTATATGGACAGGAAATAAGGGGGAATATAGGCCAAACACTCTGACGACACCCCAGTTTCATAAGGTATAACATCATAGTTAAAAGAGTATGACATTCGTGCTTACAAAACAGTAAACTCTAAACAGTTATGACTGCTAGAATGTTATAACTGTTTTGTTCTAAGAAGTTACCCGCGCATTAAACGGTTTGGTCATGCATTAACTACCTCTAACGAGAAAAAATAGTTGGTGTAATAAAGGAGCTTTACAAAGAAGTGGAGAAGGACTTTTTACTTTGTGCTGCGGATGACATTTCCTCCAGAAGTTTTTATACAAAGACTCCAGTAGCCAGGTATTCCAGCCTCGAAGCTGAAATATTTTCTTTCGACCGAACTCTCAGAGCGAGGGCATAGATCGTTAAGCCTTGGACTGATTCCTTAGCATCCGAAAGCCAGAGCGAGGGGGAAGAAAGAGTTTTTCTTGCACAGATGAAATCCAACATAAATGGCGATAGAATGGAGGGAAAGGGCATTTTCGTCTGCACGCTAATTTAAAAAAAAAGTGAAGCGCTTTAAATGGCTGTCATGTTCAGAACGTAACATTGTAGCAGAGTCATACCACCCGGCATGTCATCCACATAGGATTCCACGTGGACCAATCAGAAGAGGTGGTGCAGCCCATGTAGGCCTTGCTGCACCGGGGGCGGTGTACAAAGACTTTTCTCTATGACAAACATGAAGCTTAGGCAACGCAATGAAGAATGTGTAGTGGGCTTGGTCTGGGCTTATGCCCGGAATAACTTGTAAAGGCCTAGAGTTTTAAGCCCAGATTCTTCGTAGGCATGACTGCCTGTCCCCTTTTTATGATTTTCCGTTGGGAGAAAGTCTTACTGCACCACGTAATGCACTTTGGGAAAACTCTTACTGCACCTTGTATGGTGCAGAATAAGCGCACCATGCGCAGTGATTGGCGCACGGTGCGTATACATACGCATGCCAAGGATAGAAATTTTTTTTTGCCCTTGGCATGCGTGTGCGCACGCGCCGCAAGCCAATTATCCTGCGCGAGCAGCTCCTCTTGCATCGCATGCGGTGCAGCAAGACCTTTTCTTTTCCTTTGCTTGGTTAAGGTCATAAAAAGATGGCTCAATACATCCTCCAAACTTGAAACACCATATGATGATAACACTAATGGTAACACTAGAGGCATAAATCATGTCATTTATAATTTGTCCATGTACAAGGATGGTTAATATGAACTATGCTTTATGATATTTGGCAGTTAGAAATGTACATCCATATAAGATAAATGTAATGAAAATAAAATATTAAAATAGATAAATAATAATATAAGAAAAGATTGTATATAAAAATAGCTTCAATTAAGAACGAATTAAGGAAGGATGACTTAAATGGTATGGATATACCCAACGTAGACATAAAGATTCACCTATGCAAAAGAGTGATTTAATATATGTAATAAAAAAAAGTAAAAAGATATCAAAAATTATATGGAAAGAAGTGATAAAAAAAGGTCTAAAATTTTTGCATCTTACAAAAATATGATTCAAATTGAGTTGAATAAAAAAAATTATGTAGTCAACACTAACTAGTTTAGGATTAAGATTTTATTGTTATTATTTTGCTGGTAGGTATTGTAAACTATTTGTGCAAATTGGGGCATTGTGGTACCTATTAATTGCCCTAAGTAAGCTAGGGGGAGCTCTTTCAAGTGCACAAAAAACCTTTGTTGTCATTGTTGATCTGCTCGCTAGAAATTGGTATGGTACATAAGAATGGCTGAAAGTTGCACATAAGAATGGTTGAAAAAGTCTTTGTACATCGGGTATGGTGCAGGTCTCGTGCACCATGCTCGGCAATTGGCATGCAACGCATGCGTAAGCACATGACAAGGATAGAAATATCTTTTTTGGCTTTTGGCATCCATGCGCAGCGCGTGCGCGCCAATCGCCAAGTGCGGTGCAGGAAGACTTTTCCAAGAATGGCTAAATATTGAGCTTTTGGGATAGCAATAGGTGGGCCTGGTAAACTTTTCTTGCAAAGTTCATTGGCACATTTATGGTTAACCTTGTTCCTACCCAAGGTCTATTGGTAACACAAGTGAGTCAAATGATATGCAAACTACAGGATATGGCTTATCCTATTTGTTCTTCGTGTCATTGCATTAATGCATGACACATGTTTCAATCATCTACATATTGTTGGTCCAGATAGCAACCCAAGAGGGGGGGGTGAATTGGGTTTTTCAAAAATTAAACCCTTTTTTAAAAAAAATAGTCCCCCAGCGGAAGTGAAAACTTAGATGTACACGAATTAAAACAGAGTATGCACAGATCAAGAGTTAGAGACAAGAAAACAATCACTGCAGACACAAGAATTTTATAGTGGTTCGGTGTACCTGCACCTACATCCACTCCCAAGTACCTCTTGGATCCACACTATAATCAATCTGATTACAGCAGAGTTGTTTTACAAGCTCACAACTCGAACTTGTTGTTTCCCCCGGGATCACAATGAACCCAGCTGGTTTTCAAGGCTCACCAGCACACAACCTTACAACACAAGCAACTACTTGCACAAGGCTAACAACCTCAACTGAATCAATCCCCTGATTGACCCAGCAAACAATAATGTTTTACAAATCAAGAGCTCCTCCAATGAGCAAATATACAATGATAGAACAAAGATAAAGAGATAGGAATCAAAGCCTGATTTGCAGATCTTGGTGGCTTACTTCTTCTCTTCTCTTGAGTGGATCTTCTTTTAGTATGCTCTTGAAGCTCAGAAGATTAGAAACTAGGGCTTGCTTCTTCTTTTGAGATTTCTTCAAAATGGAACTAAGAAAGCTAGGAATCTCTCTCTTTTCTGTTGGGAAATCAGTATAATCTTTCCTTTCGAATCTTCCCTCTTTTCTCTTTGATTTTCTGATGAATTTCACTCTTGTTTTTCTTATTTCTCTATTTTTCCTCTCTTCTTGTCTTCCTTTTTTTTCAGATACAACAAAAACCCCTTCTTATAGACCCTTCTTAATCCATAAATAGCTAAAAACTATCCATTACAAACAAGTGTAAGAAGGATTATAACCAAATAGGGTAATAGCCATTGGGATTAAAAGGGATAAAAATAAAGTTTAGAGACGTTCTAACAATTTGGAGTCGTTTCTGACAATCTGGAGTCGACTCTAACTTTTTTGGAGTCGGCTCTAAATCGAAAATCCCCAATCCGCTCGATCTGGAGTCGTCTCTGACTTTTCTGGGGTTGACACAAAAATCTTCTGGAGTCGATTCTAACAGTCCAGGTGTCGACTCTAAGTCATGACCAGAAAAACCATCGTTCTATCTTTCTGTTGGAGTCGGCTCTAACAATCCAGGTGTCGACTCTAAAGTCTATGCTGATTTATGGAGTCAACTCTGCAATTCCATGTGTCGACTCTAATGTCTGCAATCTTACCTTGACATTAGATTCGAACTAGAACTTGATTTGTCTTGTGATTTTGATTAATAAATCAAATCATAAACTGAAAAACTTAACCAAATCATTAGTAACTTCAAATGTTATACTCAAATAGTTTTGTTAATCATCAAAATCAATAATTGGGTTAAACTCTAGACTTCTTGAGTATTCCTTTATGTACTTGTTTGGTTAATGAAAATCCCTGCTTTCTCTTGTTTGATTTGAAGTCCAAGGAAGAAGTTGAGTTCTCCCATCATGCTCATCTCAAATTCTTCCTGCATTAACTTAGCAAATTTTGACAAAGGAGATTGTTAGTAGCACCAAATACAATGTCATCAACATAAATTTAAATAATTAATAAATCCTTTTCTTTTCTTTTTAAAAACAATGTCTTATCAACATTTCCTCTAGAAAAATTATTTTCAATCAAAAATTTACTCAATCTATCATAACATGCTCTAGGTGCTTGCTTTAAACCATAAAGTGCTTTGTGTAATTTGAAGACGTGATTTAAAAATTCATGATCTTCAAAACCAGGAGGTTGTTCAACATAAACTTTCTCATTTATAAAATCATTTAAAAATACACTTTTAACATCCATTTGAAATAAATTGATATTGCAGCATGCAAAAGCAAGTAATAACCTAATGGCTTCTAATCTAACAACAGGTGCAAAGGTTTCATCAAAATCTATACATTCTTCCTGATTATATCCCTTTATAACTAATCTAGCCTTATTTCTAATCACCAAACCATTTTCATCCAATTTATTTCTAAAAACCCATTTAGATCCTATTATAGGGTGGTCTCTAGGTCTGTCTACTGGGTCCAAACTTGGTTCCTAGTAAATTGGTTTAACTCTTCCTGCATTGCTAACATCCAATAACTATCTTTCTCAGCTTCCTCTATAGTTTTGGGTTCTATATGATATACAAATGCAAGATGATTATTGATATTTGTCATTGATGATCTAGTCCTTACACCTTGAGATGGATCACCTATGATTAGGTCCTTAGGATGACCATAAGCATATCTCCAATCTCTAGGTAGATC
Organism: Calamus simplicifolius; assembly: GCA_900491605.1. Taxonomy (NCBI): domain Eukaryota; kingdom Viridiplantae; phylum Streptophyta; class Magnoliopsida; order Arecales; family Arecaceae; genus Calamus; species Calamus simplicifolius. Next base: position 947,364 of record UESW01004715.1, on the reverse strand, counting down.
TTTATCATTATGAGCAGTATCAATACCATCATCCTTAGGTGAGTCATCATCCTTAGTTCAGGTTCTTGATCTGAAGATACATTTAATTTTTCAATACATCTTTCAATCAAAGATGTATCTTCCTCATCATCAATTTTATCCAAACTTGATGCTAAAGACTCATCAAACACTATATGAATGGATTCTTCTACAACTAAGCTTCTCTTATTAAATACTCTATATGCCTTGCTAGATGTAGAATATCCTAGGAAAATACCTTCATCAGACTTGCATCAAACTTTCCAAGATTGTCCTTACCATTGTTATGAATAAAGCATTTACAACCAAATGCATGAAAATAACCTAAATTGGGTTTCCTATTATGCCATAGTTCATAAGGAGTCTTCTTAAGGATAGGTCTAATCAGGGCTCTATTTAGGATGTAACATGCTGTGTTTATAACTTCTGCCCAAAAATATTTTGAAAGTTGGCTTTCACATAGCATGGTACGAGCCATGTCTTCTAAAGTCCTATTCTTTCTTTCTACAACTCCATTTTGTTGTGGTGTCCTAGGTGCTGAAAAATTATGATGTATGCCTTTTTCAAAACAGAATTTTTCAAATAAGTGATTTTCAAATTTAGTTCCATGATCACTTCTAATAGACACTATGGTAGTATTTTTCTCATTGTGACTTTCTTAATGAATTTTAGGAATATTGAGAAAGTCTCCTCTTTGTGAGCCAAAAATATTACCCAAGTGAATCTAGAGTAATCATCTACTATCACAAGATCATATTTCTTTTCCAAGACTTGTGGCTCTAGTAGGTCCAAAAAGGTCCATGTATAGTAGCTCTAGTGGCCTAGTAGTTGAAACAACATTCTTAGATTTGAAAGAAGTTCTTGTTTGTTTTCCAAATTGACATGCATCACAGATTCGATTATTTTCAAAATTTAAGCTAGGAATACCTTTAACTATATCCATTTTCAATAGTTTAGAAATTAGGTGTGTGCTTGCATGACCTAATCTACGGTGCCATAGCCAACCAATCTCATTCATCTTAGCATTATTAGCAACTAAGCAATGATTGCTTGGAGATAAATTACTCAAATCAATTAAGTACACATTGCCATAACGTTTACCAATAAGAATAATGTTGTTATCAATGGGATTAGTAACAGTGCAAATAGAAGCTTCAAAGGAAACTTTGAAACCTTTATCACACAGTTGGCTAATACTTATCAAATTATGCTTAAGTCCATCAACATATAAAACATTATCAATATGAGTAGATGGAGTAATTTGAATCTTACCAATACCCATGATATGACCTTGACCATTATCACCAAAAGTAACTACTCCACCTCTTTTGATTCAAGGGTGATGAATTGATCTTTGTCACCCGTCATGTGTCTTGAGCAACCACTATCAAGGTACCACTTTCTTTTTAGTCTGATGGCTGCAAGACACTCCTGCAAAATATTTATATCTTAACTTTAGGTACCCAAGCCTTCTTGGGTCCTTCATGGTTAGACGCAATAAATATTATTCCTTTGGGAACCCAAATCATCTTTCTTTTATTATATGGAGTTTTACACATATAAGATTTATGTCCTTTGTTTCCACATTTAAAACAAGTAATATTTGATGATTTTTAGCATGTATAAAAATATTTTCAAGAATTTTTGCTTTTTAAGTGGATTATATCCTAATCCAACTTTATCAAAATAGCTTTTTGATTGTCCAAAATCATATTAAGTTTGATAGAGCTCAAAGTAAATTTATCAACTATAGGTTTAAGTCTATCAACTTCATTTTTTAAGCTTTCATTTTCTTTCATCAAAAGTTCTTTTTCTACAATATGCTTTTCATTTTCTAAAGATAGATTTTGCATTTGATTTTTCATATCTTTGTTCTTTGAACTTAATTTTGCAAAATCATCCATCAATTCATAAAAAGAACTATGCAACTCATCGAAAGTAAAGTCATCAAGAAAACTGGACTTACCTCATCATTGTCCGCCATGAAGCATAGATTGGCCATTTCACTCTTCTCTTCCTCTTCGAAACTTGAGCTTTCCGAATCACTCCATATGGCCATCATTGCCTTCTTTTTGAATCTCCGGTGCCTTTCTTTAGTTGTGGGCATTCAGATTTAAAGTGACCCGGCTTCTTGCATTCAAAACAGATAACTTCTTTTTCTTTGCCCTTATCCTCATCTTTTCTAGCAAAGGGCTTTTTCTTTTCAAACTTCTTCTTCATGAATCTTTTAAACTTCCTTGTGATGAGTGCCATGACCTCATAATCACTTTCATCTTCAGATTCATGAGGCTCTTCCATATATTCAGAAATCTTAAGAGCCATAGTCCTCTTCTTCTTTGACTCATCATCATCAACATGTTGCTTAACTTGAAGTTCATGAGTCATCAAGGATCCCAATAATTCTTCCAGGGGTAGGGTACTTAGATCTTTGCCTCTTGTATTGCAGTCACTTTAGCTTCCCAAGTCCTAGGCAAGGAACGCAAACCTTCCTCACAAGATCAGAATTATCATAAGATTTACCAAGACTTTTTAAACCATTAACTATATCAGTAAATCTTGTAAACATATCAAAAATAGATTCACATGCATCCATTTTAAGCAATTCATACTTATGAACTAGCATGTTAATCTTGGATTCCTTGACTTGATTTGTTCCCTCATGGGTAACCTCAAGTCTATCCCAGATTTCCTTAGCAGAAATGCAAATAGATATATGATTGAATTCATTTGCATCTAATGAGCAGTACAAAACATTCAAAGCCTTGGCATTAAGTTGTGCCAATTTTTTATCATGTTCATCCCATTCCATTTCCGGTTTAGGAATCTCCATGCCATTAATTCTAGCAGTGGGTGTGTGTGGTCCATTGACTATAATGCTCCATAGATCATAGTCAAGTGCTTGAATAAAAATTTTATTCTAGCCTTCCAATAACCATAGTTTAAGCCATTAAACAAGGGTGGTCTATTTGTAGATTGGCCTTCGAAAAAAGATGAACCAGCTTGAGCTGCCATGTGGATCTTTGACTCTTGATCGTTAGATCAAATCAAATGAGCACTAGCTCTGATACCAATTGTTGGTCCAGATAGCAACCCAAGAGGGGGGTGAATTGGGTTTTTCAAAAATTAAACCCTTTTTTAAAAAAAAATAATCCCCTAACGGAAGTGAAAACTTAGATGTACATGAATTAAAACAGAGTATGCACAGATAGAGAGTTAGAGACAAGGAAACAATCACTGCAAACACAAGAATTTTATAGTGGTTCGGTGTACCTACACCTACATCCACTCCCAAGTACCTCTTGGGTCCACACTATAATCAATCTGATTACAGCATAGTTATTTTACAAGCTCAAAACTCGAACTTGTTATTTCTCCGAGATCACAACGAACCCAGCTGGTTTTCAAGGCTCACCAGCACACAACCTTACAACACAAGCAACTGCTTGCACAAGGCTAACAACCTCAATTGAATCAATCCCCTGATTGACCCAGCAAATAATAACATTTTACAAATCAAGAGCTCCTCCAATGAGCAAATATACAATGATAGAACAAAGATAAAGAGATAGGAATCAAAGCCTGATTTGCAGATCTTGGTGGCTTGCTTCTTCTCTTCTCTTGAGTGGATCTTCCTTTAGTATGCTCTTGAAGCTCAGAAGATCAGAAAACTAGGGCTTGCTTCTTCTTTTGAGATTTCTTCAAAATGGAACTAAGAAAGCTAGGAATCTCTCTCTTTTCTGTTGGGAAATCAGTATAATCTTTCCTTTCGAATCTTCCCTCTTTTTTCTTTTGATTTTCTGATGAATTTTACTCTTATTTTTCTTATTTCTCTATTTTTCCTCTCTTCTTGTCTTCCTTTTTTTCGGATACAATAAAAATCTCTTCTTATAGACCCTTCTTAATTCATAAATAGCTAAAAACTATCCGTTAGAAACAAGTGTAAGAAGGATTAGAACCCAATAGGGTAATAGCTATTGGGATTAAAAAGGATAAAAATAAAGTTTAGAGACGTTCTAATAGTTTTGGAGTCGTTTCTGACAATCTGGAGTCGACTCTAACTTTTCTGGAGTCGGCTCTAAATCGAAAATCCCCAATCCGCTCGATCTGGAGTCGTCTCTGACTTTTCTGGGGTCAACACAAAAATCCTCTGGAGTCGACTCTAACAGTCCAGGTGTCGACTCTAAGTCGTGACCAGAAAAATCATCGTTCTATCTTTCTGTTGGAGTCAGCTCTAACAGTCCAAGTGTCGACTCTAAAGTCTGTGCCAATTTTCGGAGTCGACTCTATGATTCCATGTGTCGACTCTAATGTCTGCAATCTTACCTTGACATTAGATTCGAACTAGAACTTGATTTGTCTTGTGATTTTGATTAATAATCAAATCATAAACTGAAAAACTTAACCAAAATCATTAGTAACTTCAAATGTTATACTCAAATAGTTTTGTTAATCATCAAAATCAATAATTGGGTCAACACATATGTATCGTATGTATTGCACCAATCATCTGATACCAGATTATAAAAAAGATTATGTCTTTCTAGTGCGCTTACCAGGGATCTGATGAAGATTTATAAGCCACAGTCCGAGCATTCGATGGATGCAGCATGGATATGGAGGATTCCTATTCATCCCAGGATCCAGCTTTTTATCTGGAAGCTAGCATGGAATTGCCTTTCTATCTGTTTCTTGCTTGCTGGAAGGGAAATGCCCATTCAGGCTACCTGCCCAGTATGTGGACAGGAGGATAAGACCTCTGATCATGCCATTTTCAGTTGTCCTAGTGTGAGTCAGATCTAGCGGATGATCGATTACCACCCTAGAGAGGATACTAACGGCTCTTGGAAGACTGGTTTTTTGAGTGACATTCGGAGGAGATTTTGATAGCAAGGCGCTATCTGGGCTAGCATAGCCTACCAGATTTGGCTATCGCATAACCTGCTAATTTTCACTGATGAGGTTGTATCTCTCCGAAGGGTTGTGAGGAAAGCTATCGCCTTCTCTGAAGAATGTGCTCTTCATGGGTCCATTTTTGATTCTGACAGCTTTGGCCACTGGGGCTCCTCTGCTGCCTCGGCAGCGAACCAACACATGGTCTTCATAGCTTGGGAGCCCCCCCTCCAAAGTTTGTCAAAATCAATTTTGATGAAAGTGTTCGAAAAAGAAGTGCAGGCTCAGCTTTTATTATCCGTGGGACTGATAGAGTGTTGCTAGCGGCTGGTGGCTTTGGCCTCCTGACTTTTCAGTCCCTCTGGTGGAGCTTTATGCAGCATGGGCAGGTATTTTATATGCCATCCGGATCCTTCATGCCCACTGCCTTCTTATAGAGGGCAATTCCACTACGGTCATCCGTTGGGTTTGGCAGGATTTTTATGATCACATCCCTACCAACCCTTTACTCTATGATATTTGAGCTATCCTCCGGGAGGTTCATTCAGTCTAGATTCGGTATGTCTACTGAGAAGCAAATGCAGCGGCAGATTGGGTTGCAGCCTCAGTCGCCTATTATTTCGGGTTTTGGGTCTGAAACAGGGTGACCCCTGCCCCATTATCTTAAAGCAAATACTACTTTCTGATGTATCTGGGTTGACTCGCACTCATCTAGTGTGATCACTCGCCTTTACCAAAAAAAACCAAGCGCGAAAGTGAGAATCACTTCAAATACAAAAAATAAAATTTATCTTTACTTAAACACTCAAGATCCACTTGGTTGGCTCGTAGGATCCATGAAGATCTTAGATTTAAAAATATAAAAGATAGAAGAACACAAATGGAATTTTCTTGCTAAAAAAATATCCTGGGTTTTCACTCTTTGCTGCAAACAATCAGATGGGCATAGCGGTAATGCGCTTGCCCTCGAACCTCGTGATCCCAGTCGAACCCCTTGATCCTAGGTTTGAATCCCCGCATCCCCTAATTTCTTTCTAAATTTGTAATTCTTTTTCTTTGCTGGAATATTGCTCCTCTCCTCCTCCTTACACCGTGTGCGTCCACGTCCTCTTCTCACATATATGCTTCCTCTTGTACGTGATTCCCCGCTCCACGTCACATTCTTTTGTCCCCACGCGAGGCGTTCATGAAGCTCTGGGATACGCCAAACGGAAGCCTCCCCACACGATGGATCATCACGTGGGCCCCCTTCACGGTGGTTGGATCTCGGGATGCATCTTCCTTCGTGACCCAAAAACCCAACGAAGCTATGGAATATGCATATTTCTGGGGAGGAGATAGAGGAGGGGAGAAGATGGAGAAGATGATGAGAGAAATATCTTGGGAGAAAAGAATCTATTTTCTTATTTCATCCAAATCCTATGGGCTAGAGTTTGAATACATGACCAAGTAGGCTTGGCCCAGACTCAACAAAAACTCCTATGGACTAACCCAATTAGATTAAACTAATCCCCAAGCCCATGTATACCCATGACTTGATTTAATCTCAACCCTTGGACTCACATCCAGTCCAATACAAGTTAGCCCAATTTGGGCCTTGATAGCTCCACACCATGCCCAACTATCTCCACCTTGATGCTTTAAGACCTCAGCATGTCCATCGTATCCATCAGCTGCATACCTACGAAAGCTATCTCGTGAAAGAACCTTGGTCAGTGCATCTGTTGGTTTCTTCTTGGTATGTACCTTCATCAGCTCCACTCCACCTTCTTCCATCAGCTCTCTATAGTCGATATCTTTCTTCTGAGAGTATTCTTTGGCCACTAGTCCTATCTTGTACCTGATACCCTCTTGTTCTAAAGGTCCTTTCTTGCGCTGATAAACCCATTTGCAACCAATGGATTTCTTTCCTTGTAGCAACTGGACCAACTGCCATGAGCCATTCCTGTGGAGAGACTACATCTTCTTTATCACAGCCTACATTTCCTCTACCATGGCCTGGACCTACCTATCCCTATTCTGGCTCTCCACAGCCTCCTAATAGATGTAAGGGTCTCTATTCGCTGTCACCAGGGCATATGACACCGAATCCTCGATGCCATATTGAACTGATGATTGCACGTTCCTCCTAAGCCTATGCAGTGCGATTCCAGTATCAGTCCCCTACCCAGCTGCATCCTGCTGAGTCCTCTACCCAGCTGCATCCTGCTGAACATCCTAACTTTTGACCCCTTTGCCAATCCTCTCTATCTGAATCTCAAATCCTTCTGGTCCAGTAGCAAATGGCATGATTATATAGAAGGTCATCTGACTAGTATTGCCGTGTTGCACCTCCTATAGCTCCTGCTGTGCATTTGTACCACCTCTTCTCTGGAGGATCGAGCTCTCATCGAAGGTCACATCCCTATTGATGATAACCTTCTTCTTCAAGGGGTCCCATAGCCAATATCCCTTGATTCTATGCGGGTAGCTCAGAAACACCATCTTCTTTGATCTGACGTCTAACTTACTTTGCTCTCCAGCACTAACATGCACATATACTGTGCATCTAAACACCCTCAGATGGTTCAGGCTTATCTTTCCTCTAGACTACATCTTCTTTGGAATGCCTCCATCCAATCTGGTATGCAGTGATTGATTTACCAAGTTGCTAGCTGCATCTACTACGTCAACCCAAAACATCTTTGGAAGCCCTACCTGCAGCCTCAAGAACCTTGCTTTTTTAACAGTGTTCTATTCATTCTCTCAGCCACCCCTTCTGTTGAGAAATTTTTATCACCGAAAAGTGTCTTTTGATGTCCCACTCCTCACAAAAACTCTAAAACTCCCTGCTGGTATATTATCCGCTATTGTTTGACCTTAGACACTTCACAGTCCTACCCTGCTCCTTCTCCATCTCAGCCTTTCAGATTTTAAACTTGGTAAAAACCTCTGGTTTCTCCTTCATAAAGTAGACCCACTACTTCCTTGAGAAATCATCTATCAGGGTCAAAAAGTATCTAGCCCTATTCCTTGCAAAAATCGGGGTTGATCTTTAGACATCTGTGTGTACTAACTTTAGGGGTTCTGCGCTCCTAGCTATGCTAACTGAGAATTGTACTCTTCTCTGCTTTCTATCTGACATGGCTCACAGATCTTCATATCTCCACCACTCAAGTCTGAAAGCAGCCCTCTCTTGCCCAATTCTTTCATCCCTATCTCTCATATGGTTTAGGCGGTAATGCCACATCCTGTATACATCCCGAGGATTCTATTCCATAGCTGTTGCCTCAGATTTCTTGATCACCACAGAGCCCTCCAACCTGTATAGGTTGTTCTTCAACCTTCTACCTCTCATTATCACCATAGCTCCATTGGAGATGTTCAGAACTTTACTCCTGGCATGAGTGCTAAAGCTGTATCTAGTCCATTCCAGATACTCCTTTTTGAGTTCTGGGATATGCTTTATGCTAGTAAGAGTGCGCATAATGCCATCAAACATCCTCACCCTCACTGTGCCAATCTCTGCTACCTTGCAAGGGTGATCATCTTCAAGAGTCACACTCCCCTCATCAACCTATGTGTAAGTGCTGAACCACGACCAGTTGGGAGTGTAATGATGAGAACAGGCCGAATCTAAGGTTCACATCTCTATGTTATGCCTGTGACCATCTGATACTATTAAGAGATCATCCTCTATCCTCTGGCCTACAACTGTACTCATAGACTTAGATCTTTCCTTTTCTCTCTTCTGATTTTTTCTCTTAGGACGGTCCCTCTTGAAATATCCTCCCTCACCACATTTGTAGCACTTAGCCTTCCTGGACTTTAACTATCCCCTAGGCCTACTCATGTCTCTGCCTCTGTCTGACCTTTCCCCAACTGATAGACCCTCTTGGGAAACAACTTCCTTGGTCATTTTCTTTCTATGCTCATTCATTCGAAGTGCTAAGAAAATATCTTCATAGAACAATGTCTCCTTCTCGAAGAGCAGTATCGTGACCAATGAGTCATATGATATGGGCAATGAACACAATAACAAAAGTACCTTATCTTTCTTCTCCATCTTGACCCCGATATCCAGTAATTCATTGCTTAATTGATCGAACACCTGGATGTGACCCAACACATCTCCACCTTCTGACATTCGAAGGCTGTAGAGGCGCTTCTTCAATATCAACTTATTGCACATGTTCCTACCCATGTAGAGGGTATGCAACTTCGATCGGAGTCCCTTTGGGGTCTTCTCCTTCAGCACTGAATAGAGGGCCGAATCTGCCAAATATTCTCTGATCGTTAAATATGTTTTTTTCTCCAACGACATTCACCGCTTATTTATCATCTCATATGGCCTTTCCTCCAAAGCCAGATCTAAACACTGCTGCACAATGTCTTCTACCCGGACTTTCCACATGGAAAAACTTTTCTTTCCATCAAATTTCTCAAATCTAATTTTATGCTACTATCCATGGATAGATCTCCAAAAATAGCACAAAATATTTTAAAAATAGAGAATATCTTGATGAGGCCTTGATAAAATTTTTTAGCCCTTGAAGATCTCCAAATTACTCCTTTCTAAATTAGGCTTTGATACCAACTGTTAGGGTTTTTAGTGCTTGATGAATACCAGTGGAATTCCCTCGCTAAAAAATATCCTGAGTTTTTATCCTTTGTTGCCAATAATCAGATTGGTACAATGGTAATGCGCTTGCTCTCGAACCCCTTGATATCCCCTAATTTCTTTTTGAATTTTTTAATCCTTTTTCTTGGCTCCATATGCATCATCCATGTCCTCTTCTCACGTATATGCTTCCTTCTGTACGTGATTTCCTGCTCCATGTCATGTTCTTCTCTCCCCACGCGACACCTTCCTCCCCTCTCCTCCCATGGGCGTTCATGAAGCTTTGGGAGATGCTAGACGAAAGCCTCCCAATGCGATGGATCTTCACGTGGGCCTCCTTCACACAATGGCTAGATCCCGGAATGCATCTTCCTTCGTGATCCAAACATCCAACGAAGCTGTGGAATACGCGAGTTTCTGGGGAGGAGATAGAGAAGGAGGGGAGAAGACGGAGAAGATGATAAGAGAAATTTCTTGGAAGAAAAGAATCTGTTTTTCTTATTCCATTCAAACTCTAGTTCCTAGAGTTTAAATACATGGCCAAGTAAGTTTGGCTCAGACAACAAAAACTCTCATGGACTAACCTAATGAGATTAAATTAATCTTCAAGCTTGTGTACACCCATGACTTGATTTAATCTCAACCCTTGGATCCACATCCAGTCCAATACAAATTAGCTCAACCTGGGCATGATTAGATTTTTAGAACATCTTGCTCCTCACAGCGATAGTTAGAGCGGTTCTTAATTTATAAAGGCATGATTGGATTTAAAATAAACTCTTCCTCCTTGCATAAGAGAAACAGGGGAAAAAACAGTAGGAGAAAATTCAGTCTCTCGTTTCATTTTTTAAAAGAAAAAAGCATGGTAGAAATGAGATTGAGTTGCTCCTATATTTTCTTCGTTTGTATGAATGAGGCAATAAGTAGCATAACATGAGGCAATAAGTAACATGCATTTTTCATCTGGTTTACCCCCATGAATGAACCTGAAGGCTTTAACATAGTCTTGGTTGTGATCATATGGATTCAGGAATTTGAAATTTCTTTAAATTTTAAATAAGTAAGGCTACTTTATTTTTCCCCTCATCCTCCATTTATACTGTCTTATTCGAATAAAATTTCATTAGCGCATTAGATCATAACAAAGATACTTGGATCGGGTGCCCTATCGTATTATAGGAAGCAGGGCTTAGGAAAATGTTTGTTTTTTATTTTTTTGTGGGAGAAGGGCTTAGAGAGAAGGGAATTAAATTTGCCAAGAGAAATAATTAGTACGCATTCAAAGATTTTTTCGAGGGAACAATATGCTTATATACCAAACATCACAAATCACACCAAGTTACGCCAATCTCCCGTGTACCGAGAGCGCATCAAGGCCGCCATCACACAGTCCATTCACAGGCTCTGGTTCGACCCTACTATCCGGACCACTACCAGAATCTGTAAACATATTTCACAAGGTTACACAAGTTTCATATAGAGTATATTGTTTGAAGTGTTGAATAATTTTCTTCCTTGTAAGGAGAAGAAAATTACAAGCAGTACTAAAATTTTTTCGTGGCATACTGATAAAGAGAACAACAGAAGAACAGGGGAAGAAACGAGTCCAATAATAGCCTCTTATTTCATATGAATAAATGTACACCACTAAATGAATATCGCATAATCATGTACCAAAGAAGGAATCACTCTGTCTCCAGAAAATCTCAAAATCTCTAAACTCAACTTCTACAACTCTCTCTGAACAAAGGGAAAAGCGAAAGCAGTGTAATAAATAGAAGCACAACGAATCATATATGTATCTAATAACCTTCCATGCAACTCCACAATAAACAATGATCTCCCCTCTCTCCAACTCTTATGCTATATATGACTCTCAATGAGCCAAAAAAGCAAAGAAAGACACCAGAGAAGCCAGAGCAACAGCACAGACGCTGGGCAAAGCGCCCACAGATCCATTCTCCATGGCAGGGGCGGGGCTCGGAGCCAGGCCGTCCTGCGCACCAACCACGGCCAATACAAGCAGCAGAAGCAGAAGAGGGCCTTCATCAAGGAGAGCTTGAGTGCTGCCATTCTAATTTAGATTTAAAGAGAGAGAGAGAGAGAGAGAGAGAGAGAGAGAGAGAGAGAGAGAGAGAGGGCGTATTGAAGTTTGGTTGCTGGTGGAAGATCATCTTGGGGATTTATAGCCATAGAAGGCGGTTCAGAGAGGGGGAAATAGAGCCGTTGGAAGAAGTAAACTTTCGAATTCCGGCAGCGTGGGGCCCGCAGGGACAGATGTAGCCGTTACGGTGTACGCGTGTCATGCTGGGAAGGTTCGGTTTACGAGCCGTTGAACGCGCTCGCCGCGAAGATTAAACAAACGCGCCCTGTAGAAGCTTCGGACGGCCTGATGTCCGTAGCGCGAAGAAACGCGGCTCCGAGAGCTGAGAAGTTCAAGGGCAGGTGGAAGGTTGAGAGGGCCGCCTCACCGGTTCAACGCAACAAACTAGAGATGGCGTGCACGTCTGTTTTGAGTCCAGGAAATTAGGTGCACTGACCGCCTCAGAGACTGGTCAGATAAGAAAAGTGTTGACGAGGTGGAGAAGCCGTAAATAGGGTATTATTGCTTAGCGCGGTCGCATGACACCTATACAGATGCAGATGTATATTTTTGAATTCGATGGTGTCCATTCTATGTCGGCAAATCAAGTCTATGAAGATGATCCTCTCTGTTTAAACCATTTTTAATTAAAATTTTAATATCATAAATTCTTTTGACCACTAAACATATAAATATAGATTCTAATATATTAATAATTAAATAATAATAAATTATATTCATGCAACTTATATTATCCCATCGTTTCATTCCAAAAAAAAAATGTAATTCTTATTTAATTATACAGGGTGTAACTTGATTTGACCCTCATAATTTTCATTCAAATTTGATTCAGATGAAACTCTTGTCTAGCTTTTTATGATATTTAAGTTTTATTTTTTCTATTTTTTTTCTTGGTATAACTTCTTAGTAGATAATTCAGAAGAATTGATTGTTGATTAATTGATATGAATTTGCTGCAGCACTACTATTTTCATTTTTGAACATATTGGGTGAGTTAATTTTTGTTAGCTGATAATTGAATTGGCTATGAAATTGGTGAACCAATTGTTAGTTTTCAATTTTAATTATTAATTAGATGTTTTATTGAAAAGAGTTCCAAAAAACATCTCACCGATTGGATGTCCTATATGGGGATTCCGATCACCGGGAGACGGCCATGGTGTTCAAATTTCAGCTTTCTTGTGAGGCAGATTCGTGATCGGCTGGATGGCTGGCAGGTTTCTGGGTTTTCTATGATAGCATGGATTACACTTATCCGCTCTGTGTTATCTTCTATGCCTAGCTATCTCTTCCCTAATACTAATATTCCTACTACAAGAAAATTTAAATATAGCACGCCCAAATGTGTCGCTAATGCGTCGCTAAACAACCTATAGCGACGCATTAGCGACGCAATAAAGGCGTCGCTAAAATGTTTATCGCAATTTCAATTTATCGCAATTGCGTCGCTTAACAGCGATTCTCTGCGATGCCCTAAATGCGTCGCAATATATTGCGACGCCAATAAAAGCGTCGCAATATTGCGACACAGACTTAATGCATCGCTACTTTAAAAATAAATTTTTTAAAAATATTTGCGACAGAAAATTCGCAATTGCATCACTAATTAATTTATTTATTTATTTAAAAAAAATTAAATAAAATAATTTT
>UESW01004715.1:919894-933263 GCA_900491605.1 Calamus simplicifolius | reverse complement strand
CTTTCTATTTTTTCTTCTTACTTATTGTATTATGTTGTAGAGGTCAGGCCTAGCCCCCCTTCCTTCTGTAACATTTTAATTTTAAATTATATAACTAGTAGGGGTCTATACCAAACCCTCCACCATTATGGTGGCTTTATATTAATAAAAAAATTTTATTCCTAATAATTTTTAATTTATCAAAAAAATTATATTTTTTATAATTTTTTTTATTTGAGCTGTGCACGGGTCTGGGCCGTGCCGTGCCATGGGCGGCATGGCCAGTGCCCACCTCTACCTACGGTCTCGCGGCTGGGCATCAACAGCCTCCAAAAACACACGTCGACTCTCTTTTGGTGAGAGTTCGATAGGCGGCCCCCCATTAGTGGAGTCGACCTGCGAAGCTTGAGACTAAAGCTCCTCGACTCGTGCTTTTGAGTTAAAATTAATGATAAATGAATTAATATATAAGCTAAATAAAATATTAGAAATTAAACAATAAAATATAAATCTAATTTCTTACCTCAACCTTCCGTGATCGTGTATCGACCCAGGAACCGTCCTTTCTAGTGTGTGTCGCCCTGAATAGGCAAACTCATCAGGATCTTTGCCCTCCTGCTCGGACTACAAAAGTAGAAGAAAGAATATAATGCAAGTATTTGTAAATGACTAAATTAGTATTTAAATTATTTATGTTTTTCTTACCATACGACGCCTGTGCTCCTGAATAGAAATATATCCCGCAGTGTGACAGGATAGGCCCGTGCCACAACCGCCCTTATCAGATCGGCGGTTCGTGCTGGCTGATGCGAACCTCCTGATCCATGCCTCGGACTGCCACGCCTAGCTGGCTCAAATACCCTCTGGCACATGCCCTGGATGGTCATCCGAACTCCTCCAATGATAAAGCATGTCGGAGTATCGGCGTGCCGCAAGAGCATTCCATGCTGCCCTAATGGCATCATGGATAGTAGGTCCCACGAAAACTTTTTCTGCATTGAAATAAACAGTTAGTTTCACAATATATTAAGATTAGAAAATTTTATATCAGTTATAGAATGTATTTAAAAAGTTTATCTGAAACTCTGAAAAATAAACTCCCTCGTGGCCGCAGATACATGGTGCCAATCGTAGCCACTGGGATCAGCACGGCTCTGAAATATAGAGCTGATCCGGCTCGATACAGTATGCTGCTCAATAAAGCTGTTAAAAAACTAATTAAAATAAGTAATTAACTTAAAAACATAAACATATAGTTACAATTAGTATATACTTACAGCCCATCGGCATCCAATCGAAGTACGGTGCGACCGACCAAAGAAGAACTCTCAGAGTCTGTGCCGATCGAGTAGAGGAAAATACTGGATGAGCATCGATGCCTTGAGAGGTGGAAGTCCGTGCGTCAGGGATGGTAGTGGGATGTGACGCAGCAGGGCTATGTCCGTCAAGGGTAGATCTACCTCGGTCCGTCATACTGTAAATATTAAAGATTAATGCAATACAATATAATTACGAATAATTAATAACATACAAAAATTTAACACTTATAAAAATAAATTGAAATCGAATGAACCTATATCTTTATCAGTGTTATTTGTTTCGTGAAATGTTGGTTCAACATCCAATGTCGATCGGACTGTGATTCAGTTTCATTATCATCGAAAGGAAACCGAACATTTGCATCCTCAATTTCTTGGACATCACCATTTGGATCTCTAAATGATGTTTAGGAGCCCTCATGTCGTCCTCAATTGTATGCATTTCATCTCATCCTCTTGAAATGCAGAGCACTTAGTTGATTGACTTGATGAACTCTCGTCTAATATGATTGTTGAACGTGGGACGATTTTAGAAACAACCCACCAATCTCGCTTGTCGTTGTGCAAACTTGGATATCCTCAGTAAAACACTTGCTGAGCTTGGGATGCAAGAATGAATGGTTCATACTTCTGCAATCTTCGTCGATGGTTTACTTCAACTAGATTATAGTCGTTATGAACCCTTTTACCGACAGGAATTGTCGGATCAAACCAATCACAACGAAACAATACAGCTCGTTTCATAGGCCAACCGGGATATTCAACTTCGATCACCTCTACTAACTTTCCGTAATAATCCTGCATATTTGCTCCAGCACTTTCTCCTTTAACACATACACCCCAATTCTGTGTCTCTCTGAAGATGCTAGTCGTTCAATTTGAAATTTGTATCCATTAACAAATAGCCAGTATATGTAGTTACGGTCTTCAATAGCCACTGCGCCAGACATTTAATGAAATATTGTCGGTTGTGAACCATGGACCGTTATTTCTTCTGCGAAATCAGGATGATTTTCATTGAAATGCTTCCAAGCTTTTGAATCTGATGGATGTCGCATTTCATCTTCTTTAGATTCATGTTCGGCATGCCATCATATCAGCAGATGTAGCCTCAGATCTATTAATCTCTGGAGGCATGGAGTAAGAGGGAAATAATGCATCGTCTTGTAAGGCATACTTTTTCTCCTACTTGTACTAGCTCCCCCCTTCGCCATTTTTGTACCTCGATTGCCCGCAAATCTTACACCAATCTCAGCTCTGAGTCTTCACCCCAATATATCATACAATTGTTCAAGCAACAATCGATCTTATTAACTGGGAGCCCAAGGCCACACAATAACTTCTTCGTTGAGTAGAAACTGTCTGCTACAACATTATGATTTAGCAAAACTTCCTTCATTAACCCAGCTACAGCATTGAATGCCTTTTCTGATAATCGATGTTCACCTTAATATTCAACAACCGAGCAGCCATAGACAATTGGGAATGACTCTCACAACCAGGATACAATTCTTGATTTGCAGAACACAACATATCATAAAATTGTTGTGCATCTGGATTTGGCTCTTCCATAAATGTATTCTGATTGAATTTGTTACCCGATGCATTCATCACCTTTCTTCGTATGTGTTTAAATTCACAAATGGTTCATCAATAGGATTTGACACTTCTTGTCTAGTGACTGCAAACATTTTCTCATTTTCACCATGACAGTTCCAAACATCATACCCAGGAACAAACCCCTTTTTACACAAGTGCACCTTCATAGTTTCAATCTTGGACCGTTGCGATCAATCCGATCGGTGACGATCCGATGGTTGTGATCGATCCAATCCATGATCCCGATCGGCGATGATCGATCTCAGACCATTGTGATCAATCCGATCGGCGACGATCCGATAGTGCGATCGATCCAGCCATGATCCCGGTCGCCGACGATCGATCTCGGACCGTTGCGATCAATCCTATTGGCGATGATCCGACAGTTGCGATCGATCCAAGCCATGATCCCGGTCACCGATGATCGATCTTGGACCGTTGCGATCATCTGATCGGCGACGATCCGACGGTTGTGATTGATCCAAGCCATGATCTCGATCGGCGACGATCGATCTCGGACCGTTGTGATCAATCCGATCAGCAACGATCCGATGGTTGCGATCGATCCAAGCCATGATCCCGGTCGGCGATGATCGATCTCGAACCATTGCGATCAATCCGATCGGTGACGATCTGACGGTTGCGATCGATCCAAGCCATGATCTCGGTCGGCGATGATCGATCTCGGACCATTGCGATCAATCCGATTGGCGATGATTCGACGGTTGCGATTGATCCAAGCCATGATCCTGGTCGGCGACGATCGATCTCGGACCGTTGCGATCATCCGATCGGCAATGATCCGATGGTTGCGATCGATCCAAGCCATGATCCGATCGGTGATGATCGATCTCGAACCGTTGCGATCAATCCGATCGGTGACGATCCGACGATTGCGATCGATCCAAGCCATGATCTCGGTCGGCGACGATCGATCTCGGATCATTGCGATCAATCCGATCGGCGATGATCTGACGGTTGCGATCGATCCAAGCCATGATCTCGATTGGCGCGACGATCTTGGACCATTGCGATCAATCCAATCGGCGACGATCCGACGGTTGCGATCGATCCAATCCAAGATCCCGATTGGCAATGATCGATCTCGTACTGTTGCAATCAATCCGATCGGGGATGATCCGATGGTTGCGATCGATCCAAGCTATGATCCCGATCATCGACGATCGATCTCAGAACGTTGCGATCAATCCAATCGGCGATGATCCGACGGTTGCAATCGATCCAAGCCATGATCCCGGTCGGCGATGATCGATCTTGGACCGTTGCGATCAATCTGATCGGCGATGATCCGATGATTGCGATCGATCCAGCCATGATCCTGGTCGGCGACGATCGATCTCAGACCATTGCGATCAATCTGATCGGTGATGATCCGACGGTTGCGATCGATCCAAGCTATGATCCTGGTCGACGACGATCGATCTCGAACTGTTGTGATCAATCCGATCGGCAACGATCCGATGGTTTGCGATCGATCCAAGCCATGATCCCGGTCGGTGACGATCGATCTTGGACCATTGCGATCATCCGATCGGCAACGATCTGACGATTGCAATCGATCCAAGCCATGATCCCGGTCACCGACAATCGATCTTGGACCATTGCGATCAATCGGATCGGCGACGATCCGATGATTACGATCAATCCAAGCCGTGATCCCGGTCGCCAACGATCGATCTCGGACCATTGCGATCAATCCGATTGGCGATGATCCGACGGTTGCGATCAATCTAAGCCATGATCCCGGTCGGTGACAATCGATCTCGGACCGTTGCGATCAATCCGATCGACAATGATCCGCGATTGCGATCGATCCAAGTCATGATCCCAAACGCCGACGATCGATCTCGGACCGTTGCAA
This sequence comes from Calamus simplicifolius, assembly GCA_900491605.1. Taxonomy (NCBI): domain Eukaryota; kingdom Viridiplantae; phylum Streptophyta; class Magnoliopsida; order Arecales; family Arecaceae; genus Calamus; species Calamus simplicifolius. The sequence continues at coordinate 928,484 of UESW01004715.1, read as the reverse complement.
TCAATCCGATTAGCGATGATCCGACGGTTGCGTTTATTTCATAATTATATTTTATAAAAATAATTTTTATAAAATTTAATATTTTTAAAAAAATTACGAATTATTTCTTACATCGCTATATTAAAAATTATTTTTTATTTTCTGGTTTATTGCATCGCTAATGCGTCGCTATTTAACATAATAAATTTTTTTTTAAAAAAATGATGACTCACTGAGTTGTGTCGTAATATTTTTATTTCATAATTATATTTTATAAAAATTATTTTTTCTTAACATAATTGCAATGCACCTTGTTGCGTCGCAATGTTTTATTTTTTAAAAAAAATTACGATGCAATACTTGCATCGTGAAATTAAAAATTATTTTTTTTTAATTTTTTGGTTTATTGCATCGCTAATGTGTCGCTATTTAATATAATTAATTTTTTTAAAAAATATTGCGACGCAATGAGATGCGTCGCAATATTTTTATTTCATAATTTTATTTTATAAATATTATTTTTATTAAAATAGAGACGCACTATTTGCGTCGCTAAATTAAAATTTAATATTTTTTAATTTTTTGAGCAATTGTGTCGCTAAATGCATCGCTATTTTTTGTTGTCGCTAAGGCGTCGCAATTTGGTCGCAATTTAGCGACGCAAGATGCGTCGCTAAATTTGCGTCGCTATCTCAGCATTTTCTTGTAGTGTCCCCTGGCCTATTTGCAGAAGATTAGAGATACTTTTGGACTTTCTCTGGGCATCGATGCAGGAGGCCACGGTGTTCATCTTGTGGCTTGGGACACAGTCTGCTTGCCAACAGCCGAGGGTGGGCTTAGAATCCAATCGCTGTCTATTAGAAGAGAGGCATTGACTGCCAGGCATGCCTCTCGATTCTTGCTCGATCCTCATTGTTTGTGGAGTTCCTTTATGCGTGCCAAGTATGGGCAGCTGGAACCCATCCACTCAGTCTAACCGGGGGCAATCCTTTTTTTGAAAAGAGGTCTGTCGTTATGCTCCGACAATCCTACACAATACCTTATGGATGATTTGTGACGAAACATCGGTGGACACCACTCAGGACACGTAGATTGCTGACTTTCCCCTGTCTCGCTGTCGACTTCTGTGTGCTCAACATTCCTGATGGCATGCGGTCAGTGATTTTATTTCCTGGATCGTTTTGGCTGGTCATCCTCTCGGTGTCCAGTTCTTTCGGAAACGAGCTCTGTCGACGTATTCTCTCTATTCCTCTCCTTCCGGGTGCTATTACTGATACCAGGGTGTGGAGGAGATCTTGCTTGTCTTGTGCTCTCATGAGGACCTCCTGTCTATTTACAGACCCTACCCTCAGGAATTGATGGATTTGGATTGGGTTTGGCATCTGCTTGTTCACCCTAGAGTGAGACTTTTTATCTAGAAGCTGGCTCGGGATATTCTTCCAACCTGCTCCCTTCTATCCGGAAGAGGGATGAGTATTCTGCCTACGTGCCCAATATGTGGTATTGAAGGAAAATGACAGATCATGCTATATTCTACTGTGCTAGGGCAAGTCAGATTTGGCAGATCTCTGGTACCAGTCCCTGGGTCTATGATTCTGGTTCCATCGAAGCTCTTTTTTGAGATTTGAAGCAAGGCAGGGGCAGGGGTATCCACCAGCGGGGTCCATTATGGGCTTACATAGCTTATCAGATTCTGGTTATCTCGGAATCGGATTCTGTTCTTGAATGTGAGGCTTTCCCCTGGTAGGGTTGTTAGGGCGGCTGTCTCCCTTTATACTGAGTATATTTTTCATCATGGGTTTCTTGATTCTGCGAACCCTGGCCAATGGGTCTCCCTGTTGCTGTGGCAGCGAACCAGCGTACGGTTTTTATTTCCTGGGAGCCCCCCCTCTAGGGTTGTCAAATAAACTTTGATGGGAGTGTCTGTGGCAGATGTGCTGGATCGGCTTTTGTTATTCGTGATGCGGATGGTATGATGTTGGCGGCGTGGGAGTTTGGTTTACTTGATGCCACGATGCCTCTGGCCAAACTGTATGCGGCATGGGCGGGTATCTCCTAGCTGCTCGGATCCTGGGTGCCCGCAATCTTATCATTGAAGATAATTCCATCACTGTCATTCGCTGGATCCGGCAGGAGCCTAGCTTTAACATGCCTACTATCTTCTACTGTGCGACATCCGCTCTATAGTTTTGGAAGCTCCTAACATCCAGATTCGCCATATCTACTACAAGATTTTTGGCTTTCAACAATGAATTTTTGTCATTGCTGAAAATGCTAAAATCATTGCGGAAAATTTTTCGCAATGAATTTATATTCGTTATGATCGTTACAGAAAGTTGGTTGCTAAAGCTCAAATCACTACTTTTAGCAACGAATACATTCGTTATAGAAAGTCTATCTTTTGCAACGAAAACATTTCGTTGCGGAATCTAGAAAATTCGTTGCTACTACTTTCAAAAAAAAATACGATAATTCGTTACTGAAGTCGAGTTTCTGCAACAAATTTATTTGGTTGCTGAAACAAAATTTGTGCTAAATGTTTGCTGCAACGAATGTTTTTTTTAGTCAAATTTGATACTGAATATGAGTTTCTGCAACGAACTTAATTTCATTCCGGAAAAGAGATCATTGCTAAATAATTTTATTTTCATTGCAAATTCATTTAAAATTATTGTAATTATAACTTGTTCCTAATATTAAATTCATTGTGGAAAGCCAAATTAGTTACGAATGACTCTAATTAAAGTTCATGAAACTAAATAGCATTAATAAATACATCAACAAAGTCCAAAATCCAAAATACAATCGAAATGTTTTAAACCAAAGTAAAGTATTTGATATCAGCTTAAAAAAAAGATAAAAGAGTGAACAATGCATAGACAACTCAATCTCTCTCATCCAATGTCAGTGGAAGATACAACTCAATCTCTCTCATCCAAGATGTCAGTGGAAGATGAAGGTGGAGGGTTGCTCGACGATGTAACCTATGAAGTCTCAATCGCAGTCATGCGGGCCATAACATTCTCTAGCACTGAGGACATGGTGCCGATCTTTTCGTTGGCTTGCTGAAGCTGCTGAAACAGCTCATCATAAGAGGGTCGATCGACATTGTGGATCGTAGAAGATTCAATAAACTGTCTCTCCCCTAATTGACGACTAGTTTGAATACGCGACCATCCTAGAGCATATGCTGGTCGAGGCCCCAAAACCTTCTCCATAATTTGAAGGTCGGTGAGCTGGTTCTCTGAGTCATTCTTATATGTCATCATCTGGGCCTATCAGAGAAAAATATGAAATGAAAAAAAAGATATCATTTCCATAACAATATGGACAAAACATCATAATTTAGAATTAAATACTTACATATTGGTCTCGACATATGTCGGATGTCCACTTGTCTGTCTTCTCGTCATGACGAAGCTCCTTCCAACTTTTGATATTATCAACAGCGACATTCCTATTGCGACGAACATGATGGTTTGCTGTTGTCACTTATCCATTCTTAGTCTTTGTCTTTCTATTACGGAGGTTCTTAATATTCTTCTCTCGCCTTTCCTATAATAAAAAAAGAGATAACTAATAACTTTGAGCATGAAAATCTAGCAAATGAACACATAAGAAATTCATGACTCAATAAACAATGTAATCAAATAATCATACCTGCCATTCTTTTACCTCTAATTTTTGACTAAGAACTTCCAATCTTCAGGTTTACAATATGGATGAGGCTTTGCGTAAGCATCTGCATCTGAGAGCTTGTCCATCTCCTTTTGCAAGTACCAAGCATAAACCTGTGCTTTTGTTGCTTCCAAGCCTCGTTTAATTGCTTGTCAATAATATCTCTTATCCTTTTATCTATCAGATCAATATCCCAATCATCCTAGAAGAAAATTAAATTAGCGATTACATATCAAAAATCAACACATTAACAATTTAAATCCATTTCAATAATAAACTTGCATATCTAATATTTTCAAAGCAATTCCAATAATTCCAAGGAATATCAAGTCCATAACAACAAATTTCAGACAATGATTCTGATCAGTGTTGTGCATTTCATTCATTGTTAATTTGGATGAGAAAAAACTGCACATTCCTTTAGTATCTAATTACAAGACATTCCATTATTAACTTTTATATGGATAATGCATGATTCTGGTATTAGTTGGTTGGCCATCGTCCCCAAAGTTTGGAGGATCTAGGCATGTGTCCAGATCAAGCTTGGAGAAAATAATAAGATTAGGGAATATGAATTCAAGAAGATAGTTTTGGGTGCTGCATGTCACATACGATAAGGTTCAAATAGTTACACACTGCACTAGATCAGCAGGCACTTAATTAAGAAAGGGCTCCTAGTCCTTTGGTAATGTTTCTGCATAGCATGGAACTTAATTAAGAAAAGGCTCTTAGTCCTTTGGTAATGTTTCTGAATAGCCTGGCACACTTCATGCTACTGGCATTAAAAATTCCTTGCTTGAAAAATCAAATAATTGAATATGTAAATTAAATGCCATAAGTCAACTAGTTCTGCTAAATTTCCACATCCATCATTATTTATAAATTTGTTATCATATATCGATTGATCAAAACCATTAATTCTTTTACATTGGTTATATGGTTTGTAAGCACTTCACACTTTGAAACACCATGCATAATGTGAACTAAAATTAACCAACTAATTGATAACTTAAGTTTAATCACATTTCACCCATGACTGCTAGTCACTGGCAAAATTTGATTGGAGAATCACATATGACTTTTTCATCTGTTTTGCCTTCTACTCATCACTCTTTCCAGCTCCCAACTACCCATGTCACCCAATACACTGTGACTCTTCTCCAAACTCTGAAATTTCAAGTACCCATATGACCATATAACTTGGGTTCTTTCACAAATTTGTCATCTTTCCCACATTCTATTGTTATGCCAGGATGAATTTGCAGGATGAAAACAATCCCCCCCCCCCCCCCCCCCCCTCTCAACAAGTTACAAAGTAGAATTAGTCATCTTTTTGGACAAAAGAAGAGTATCTCTTCAAAACACAATTGAAACTCAACTTTATGTTGCACCGTGAAGCCATTGCAGTAGCTGACTGGATTGCTGCCAGGGTGGCCTCTCATTTTGGTATCTGAAGTTGAAAACAGGGCGACACTTGCCCTCCTATCCTTTTCCAGATATTGTACTTTGATATATCGGGTATGACCCATCCTAAAGTAGTGTAATCATCCATCTGTACTGAAAAAAAAAATTCTTAAAACACGTCATCATCCATCATGCTGCGCACAAACTCATGCTTCAATTACCTTATGAAGGTCCCGTCCATGCTTCAATTACCTTATGAAAATATCATCAGTTTATTGGTCATCACTTATCTAATAATAAGATAAGGGGATCTTAAGTTACTAATCAGGTAGCACAGACTCATGCTTTTTTCTTGCCGATGTGTACCAATTGGTACAAGAACATTAGCCACCATTGTTATCCAGCCTGCTGCTACGCCCTTTAGCATCTTCCTTCGCTCCTCAATGCTCTTAGAGTAAACACATGATTTAATTGCCCCTTTATTTAGGGGTGCGCATTAACTAAACTTAGACAATCATAAAAAAAGGAAAAAGTCTTGCCGCACTGCACAAAAGTATACCGTAGTACAGAACAAGCGCATTGCGCACAATGATTGACGTGCAACATGTGCGCATATATATCAAAAGCAAAATTGTGTTTTCATGAAAAAGACAGTTCAAAGCATCGAATCAAACCTGAACTCTATTTAAGTATGCCTAACTCGATACAAATCTCTTAGGACCTAAATCGAAAGTAATCCACACACACACACACACACATATATATATATAGGCTTGATCCCTGCTTCTTTTCCATGTGAAGTAGAGGTGGGCACTGAGTCGTACTATGCCTAGGCCCATCGGGCCTAAAAAAATAGGCCCATAAAAAAAATTTGCCTGTCCGGCACAACACAGGCACGGCCTGGCATGGGCCGTGCCAGGCATGGCTCAGCCTTGGCTATACCAGCACGGCCGCTAATGACCCTAACTAGGCCATGCCAAGCACGACCCGCCATGGGCCAGGCCTGGGCACGGCCCAGCTAGCCGTTTCTAGCCGTTAACAACGGCTAGAAATGGCTAATTAGGGGGCGGGGGGGGGGGGGGGGGTTGACCATTTTAACCTCCTCAACAGCCATAAAATGGTTAGAAATATGAGTATTTTAGGAAGAAAATCTATTCCTATAAATACCTCATTTCTTCCTTATTCTCACCACACTAAACCAACTCTTCTTTCTTCTTACTACTATTTCTCCCTTTTAGTAGGTGCTCTACCAATTTAATTTTTAGTTTGTAAGTATTCTAGCAAGTGTTCAAGTGCTACACAAGAAGAGGTTCTTGTTGAGAAGTACAAAAGAAGGATGCCACTTCTTGTTGAGAGGCAGAGCACAAGAGGAAGCTCACAAATCTCGGCTCCACGCCTTCACCTCTTGTCCTCTTCTAAATTACTCCTTGTGGTTAATTTTTATTTTTTTGCATTCATTAATTTAAAATTTTAGATATGGCATCTTATGACAAAAGTTATTTTGGCATGCCCTGTTTCTAAGGGAGAGAAAACTAATCCCCAAGTTTCCTATAGAACCAGTGAACCAAGTGAAGGTCAAACGTCTTCTCGTAAGAGGACTAGTGATGTTTGGATTGATTTTGATAGAATTATGGTTGATGGAGTATTGAAAGCAAAATGTAAAAAATGTGCAGAATTTATAGTTGTAGTAGTAGTGGGAAAACATGGCATTTAAAAAGTTATCAAGAGACTCATAGGATACATGATTTTAGTATCAAAGTACCCTTATATATAAGGAGGATTACTTACAGGTACTTTTGCATATAATAATAAAAATCAGAGAAATTACTTATAAGATGGATAGTTCAGGATGAATTACCTTTTAGTTTATATGAATCTTATAATTTTTAAAAATATGTTCAATTAGTCCTATACCTATTTATAGAAGAACTAGTAGGCATACATTTAGAAGAGTAGCAATGACAAACTTTTCAGCAATGAAACAAAGTTTAATTGAAGCGCTCTCTCTTTTAAATGCTAGAGTTTCTTTAACTTCTGATATTTGGTTAGCATCTTTAGGTAGTAATTATTTTTTTGCTATTACTGGCTCATTTTATTGATAATGATTAGTAACTAAATAAATGAATTCTTGCTTTTTTGCTTTTGATTTTTCGCATTCGGGGCAACAAATTTCAAACGCTATTTATCAAAGTGCATGCTCGTATAATATTAATGATAAAATAATGTATATTACTTTGGATAATGCATCTAATAATTCTATTATTACATTATTAAATGACTCTTTGCATCCTATTTTAAATGGATAATTATTGCATATTAGATGTGCATGTCATATATTAAATCTTTCTGTTTAAACTGATATGGACATAATTCAAAATGTTGTTTTAAAAATTAAAAATGCAGTTTCTTTTATTCATGCTTCAAGAGCAAGACTTCAAGAATTTAAACAATTATGTATAGATCATGAAAATATTTTAAAAAATGTAAACTTGATGAAATTACTCGTTGGAATAGTACCTATAGCATGATCCAAGATGCATATCCATATAAAACTTATTAAGTGCATATATTAATGATCGTGGATTAGGATTTACAATGAATGATATTGATTGGAGTAAAGGTAAAATTTGAAAGATTTTTTGGTTAGTTTTTATGATACTACAATATTTTTTTAGTATTTATTATCCAACTTCTTGTTTATTTTTACAACAAGCATATATAATTAGTGAAAAATTTCATGAACATAGATATGATGATATTTTAATGCCTATTATACATCAATGGAAACTAAATGGAATGAATATTAAGACAGGATATGTCCTTTGCATAACTTAGCTGTTGTTTTTGATCCTAGAGTTAAATTAAGTAGTATACTAATTTTAATTGATGCATATTGTGAAAACATGATTAAAGATCCTGAACCTGCTATATGAGGTAACACGACTTCTTAATAATATTTATGCTTTATATGATGAAAAAATTCGTGGATCTAGAATGACTGCACAAAGTTCTGCTTCTTCTTCTAGTTCTCGTTCGTCATCTGTTTTCTCATTCATTGCACAAAAAGACATACACATGCTTCATCTTCTTCATCTTTAAGTAGTGAACTAGAATTTTATTTATGAAATGATCTTTAGTTTGCATTAGATGAAAATCAAATAGAGAAACTAGATGTATTAGCTTAGTGCAAGAGTGTTATAAATCAATATCATGTTATGTCTGCCATTGCATGTGATATTTTAGCTGTGCCGATGTCCATAATAGCATCGAACCCGCTTTTAGTGCAGGTCGGTGTGTTTTGGACGAAAAGAAAAGTAGGATGACTAGCGGCACGGTTGAGATCTTCTCTACTTCAAAGATTGGTTGGATGCTGAGGCGAGGCTTCAAGATAAAGGTGGACATGACTTAACCAGCGAAGGTGATGATGATACAAATACTACTGATGAGTGAGTCATCTCTATTTTTATAATTATATATTTTTAATTTCTTAATTATTAAAGTGAATCATCTCTATTTTTTCCTTTCTTAT
>UESW01004715.1:762476-917201 GCA_900491605.1 Calamus simplicifolius | reverse complement strand
GATTTCGGTTTGTATTTGCTCATACGTTCTCCTAGTGTGGCTTATATACCACACATTTAGGAGAACATATGGGAAATGCTGCCGAAATTTCAATGTAACCGATCGATGATAATTAATAGCAGAATAACATATCACAAAAAATATTCTTGAATGGGATAGGGCCTTACCTTATAGACATGGAGTGAAGGTAGAATTAATTTAAGACACTTGAATTCTTGTGAAGTCTCATGATTAAACGACCGCCTTGCGGCCCGACCCAAACTCAAGCCCTCCCATTAGCCATGAACCTGTGCATCGGTCCTTGCTAGCACGCCAAGGATCGTAGCCGTGGCTCGCCCTTGCATGGTAGGGACCTTAGTTGCCTAAAAAAAATTGGTTTACTTATAAATGATTTAAATGGTTGTTATTAACCTTAGTTGTGACCAAGAAATAATTTAGTTATATATTTAGTAATACTAATATAGTTTTATTTTGTGGTTTCCTTTAATGGTTTACCAGACTTTGTATAAGTCGGTCAAAAATGAGCGGGGCTCGCTCGTGGATGTATGCAAGGATAAAAGATGGCTTGCTTAATCCAGATTTTCTGAATGGATTGGAAGAATTTATCGCATTTGCATGTAGCCAACCTGAATGGATGGATGGGCCTAGGATTAGGTGCCCATGCAACTTCCACAGGTGTCAGAATAAAGCCTACAGAGATGTGGAAACTGTTAAGGTGCATTTGTGTAAGAAGGGTTTGTTCCTGATTACTATGTTTGGTACTGTCATGGTGAACCAGAGGATATTCCAGCAGCTGTTATAGGCCAACAAGAGTCAATTCCCGTAGATGAACCATTTGTGAATTTAAACACATATGAACAAATGGTGATGAATGCATCGGGTAATGAATTCAATCAGAATACATTTATGGAAGAACCAAATCCAGATGCACAACAATTTTATGATATGTTGCGTGCTGCAAATCAAGAATTGTATCCTGGTTGTGAGGGTCATTCCCAGTTGTCTACAGCTGCTCGAATGTTGAATATTAAGGCAGAACATCGATTATCAGAAAAGGCGTTCAATTCTGTAGCTGGGTTAATCAAAGAAATTTTGCCAAATGACAATGTTGCAGCAGACAGTTTTTACGCAACAAAGAAGTTGTTGCGTGGGCTTGGGCTCCCAGTTAATAAGATCGATTGTTGCTTGAACAATTGTATGATATTTTGGGGTGAAGACTCAGAGCTGAGATGGTGTAAGATTTGTGGGCAATCGAGGTACAAAAACAGCGAAGGAGGAGCCAGTACAAGTAGGAGGAAAAGTGTGCCTTACAAGAGGATGCATTACTTTCCTCTTACCCCACGCCTGCAGAGATTATACAGATCTGAGGCAACAGCTGCTGATATGAGATGGCATGCCGAACATGAATCTAAAGAGGATGAAATGCGGCATCCATCAGATTCAAAGGCTTGGAAGCATTTCAATGAAAATCATCCTGATTTCGCTGAAGATATAAGGAATGTGAGATTAGGTCTTTGTACCGATGGCTTCCAACCATTTGGTCAAGCGGGGCAACAGTATTCATGTTGGCCTGTGATACTGACTGTATATAACCTTCCTCCGTGGAAGTGCATGAAAGATACTGCAATGTTTTTAACCGTTTTGGTTCCAGGACCATCAAATCCAAAGGAAAAGATTGATGTCTTTCTGCAACCGTTGGTGGCCGAATTGAAAATGTTGTGGGAAACAGGAGTCGTAGCCTACGACATTTCTATGAAACAGAATTTCTTAATGAGAGCTGCTTTGATGTGGACAATAAGTGATTTTCCGGCATATGCAATGTTGTCTGGTTGGAGCACTGCTGGACGTCTGGCATGCCCTCATTGCATGTATGATTCGGATGCATTTACATTGCAGAAGAGTGGTAAGCAGTCATGGTTTGATAACCATAGGAAGTTCTTGCCCCCAAATCATCCTTACAGGCGTAACTTGATCGCCTTCCGGAAGAACAAAGCAGTCACAAAATTTGCCGAACCGGTTAGGTCCGGCACGGATCTATTTGATTCTATAGAGCATTTGGGGTTGATGTATGCATGGGAACCGGATGCAGATAGAATAAATAGCCGTATATGTAAAGAACATAACTGGAAGAAGCGAAGTATATTTTGGGATTTGCCTTATTGGAGCACAAATCTCATCCGGCACAACTTGGATGTTATGCATATCGAGAAAAATTTCTTTGATAACATATTTAACACGGTGCTAAACATCCCGGGAAAAACAAAAGATACTGCAAAGTCAAGAGAAGAACTTAATCAGTACTGCAGAAGAGGTGATTTGAGAAGGAGTGCCGATGGGACCTATCCTAAAGCATGTTACACTCTTGACAGAAATTCACGAGAAGTTTTATGTAACTGGCTTAGAGGGTTAAAATTTCCAGATGGTTATGCCTCAAATATCGGTAGGTGTGTGGACATGCATAAGCTCAAGTTGTTCGGCATGAAGAGTCACGACTGCCATGTTTTCATGCAACGATTATTACCTATAGCTTTTCGTGAGTTGCTTCCGCAACATGTCTGGAAGGCAATTACGGAGCTCAGCTTATTCTTCAAGGAGTTATCTGCCGCAGTCATTACTTCTGCATCCATGGCAAGGCTTGAGGAGGAAATTCCAATTATTTTATGCAAGCTTGAGCGAATATTTCCTCCCAGTTTTTTTGACTCAATGGAGCATTTACCGGTTCACTTGCCATACGAAGCGAGCATAGCTGGTCCCGTGCAGTATCGCTGGATGTATCCTTTCGAGAGGTAAATATATACATCATTAAGATATGTTGACATTTCAAATATTATTTCATTGCTTGAAAAATTCGTTAATTTTTTGTTGCAACTTTACATATAGGTATCTTAAGAAGTTAAAAAATAATGTGCGTAATAAGGCAAGGGTTGAAGGTTCTATATGCAATGCACACTTGGTCGAAGAAGTTTCAGCTTTTGCCTCGCATTACTTTGAGGGTCACGTCCACACGAGGAGCCGAAATCATGGTCGTAACGATGACGTATGTGTGGACGAAGCAGAAGCTAATGACGGTAGAATATCAATTTTTAAAGCTATCGGCCGTTCATTTGGTGGGCAGAAGTCAAGAAATCTTAGCGATATGGAGTATAATGCAGCACATTATTACATCCTAATGAACTGTAGAGAAGTCGATCCATATATTGAGTAAGTGTATACTTCAATGCTAAATTGAAAATTTAAATTTAATAATAATATACCATAATATTTAATTTCTAACAGTAGTTTTCATCCTTTTCATCCCATAAGGATGTTTTGTGATAGACAACGACAGATGAATCCCGACATCAGTCAAGTTGCAATTGGGCAGAAATTAGAAACGGAGTTTGCTTACTGGTTTTATGAATTTGTGAGTAGTATCACTCAATCAATTTCGATAATGGCTATTATTTTTTGAATTGGATGTCAATAGCTTATTAATTTATAGGTAAACGGTCCATGGTCCACAACCGACAATATTTTCATTAAATGTCTATCGCAATGGCCATTGAAGACCGTAACAACCTCTACTGGCTATTTTGTAAATGGGTACAAATTTCAGATTGAACGATTAGCAGCTTCAAGAGGCACGCAGAACTGGGGCGTGTGTGTAAAGGAGAAAGTGTTGGAGCAAATATGCAGGATTATTATGGAAAGTTAGTAGAGGTGGTTGAAGTTGAATATCCCGGTTGGCCTATGAAACGAACCGTATTGTTTCGTTGTGATTGGTTCGATCCGATAGTTCCTGTGGGCAAAAGGGTTCATAACGACTACAATTTGGTTGAAGTGAACCATCGACGAAGATTGCAGAAATATGACCCATTCATCCTTGCATCCCAAGCTCAGCAAGTCTTTTACTGCGGATATCCAAGTTTGCGCAACGACAAGCGAGATTGGTGGGCGTTTCTAAAATCGTCCCACGTTCAACAATCGTATTAGAGGAGAGTTCATCAAGTCAATCAGCCGAGTGCCCTGCATTTCAAGAGGATGAGATGGAAATGCATGCAATTGAGGACGACACAAGGGCTCCTGAAACATCACTTAGAGATCCAAGTGGTGATGTCCAAGAAATTGCGGATGCAAATGTTCGGTTTCCTTCCGATGATAATGAAACTGATTCGCAATCCGATACGGCATCGGATGTTGAACCAACATTTCACGAAACAAATGACACCGATTAAACATAAAGGTTTTTTAAAATTTAACTTTTTTTTATAAGTGTTAAATTCTTACATAGTCAATCATTAATCGTAATTTAATTGTGTGAATCTTTAGTATTTTCAGTATGACGGGCAGAGGTAGATCTACCGACGACAGACGGAGTGAGCAGGGACGTAGTTTGGATCCTTCGACATCAGATCACATGAGCGTCGGAGATGGAGAGTTTGGATCTCCAGCAGAGGCGCAGCCTTCGATCTCTGCAGCAGTATTACCATCCAGCCGATCGGCACAGACCTCCGAGAGTTCTTCCACCATCGGCCGCACGTACTTCGACTTGATGCTCAGGGGATGTAAGTATATACTAATTAAAAATATATGTTTATGTTTTTAAGTCAATTACTTATAAACATGCATTTTTTTAACAGATTCATTGAGCAGCATCATGTATCCAGCCACATCAGCGCCGTATTTCAGAGGCGTGCAGATCCCAGTGGCTACGATTGGCGCCACGTATCTCCAGCCACGAGGGAGTTTTATTTTTCTGAGTTTCAGGTAAACTTATTAAATACAATTTATCAGTGATATAAAATTCTTAAACTTAATAAATTCAGAAACTAACTATTTTTTTAATGCAGAAAAAGTTTACGTGGGATCCTGCCAGCCATGATGCCATTAGGGCAGCATGGGAGGCTCTGACGCGACGCCGATACTCCGATGCTTCATCGTTGGAGGTCATCGGGTCAGCGTCCTGCGCACGTGCCAGAGGGTATTTGGCACGAGTGGCAGCAGGCCTGGGAGTCCGATGGCTGGCGCAGGAGTCCGCATCAGCCAGCACGAACCGCCGATCTGAGAAGGGCGGTCCTGGCACGGGTCTCTCCCGCCATACTTCGGGCTCCATTTCGATTCAGGAGCACAGACGGCGTATGGTAAGAAAACATAAATATTTTAATTACTATTTTAGTTATTTACAAATATTTGTATTAATATCATTTTTTTTATTGTTATAGTCTGAGCAGGAGGGCGGAGATCCTGGTGAGTTTCGTCTATTCAGGGCGACACACACCAGGAGGGACGGTTCCTGGGTCGACACGCGATCACGGGAGGTTGCGGTAAGAAATTAGATTTATGTAGTATCTGTTTAATTTCTAAAATTTTATTTCAAGAAATTTATTAACTCATTTATTGTTGATTTCATAATTTCAAGACACGAGTCGAGGAGCTTCGCTCCCAGGCATCGCAGGTCGACTCTACTGATGGGGAGACGCCCGTCGAACTCTCAGCAGAGGAGAGTCGCGTGTTTTGGAGGCTGTTGGTGCCCAGCCACGAGACCGCAGGGTCTATGGTCTGGGCACTAGAGCTTCTACATTTTTTCCCCATCAGGCCTCCAGCTCGCGAGTTTCTGTGATCTTCCTCCCGAGCGTTTACAGGAGCTTCGCAGATCTATTGCAGAGGAGTTCGCCAGGAGGTCGAGCAGGATTTTGAGGATCGTATGCGAGGCCGGGATCAGGAGGTTGCAGACATGCGAGATGAGATGCATTATTTGCGGGATATGGTTAGCCGCTTGTCGCAGAGTCTTCAGCCTCCACAGCCTCCACGTGATCGCTCAGATTCTTGATGTATTTTTTTTTTTTTTTATGTTGTAAAAACTTCAAAATTTTAATATATAAATTATTTTTTGAAATTTATTATTGTTTGGATTGAGTGAAAAATGTTTGTATCAATATTTAGATTTAACGAAATTGTATTAACCGTTTTAATTTTTAATCATTTATTTTTTAAAAAAAAATTTGCGACGCATTAGCGACTGAAATTGCATCGCTAATATTTTTAAAATATTATTATTAAATATTGCGACGCAATGACCTGGCATCGCAATAATTTAAAAATAAATTTAATAGCGATGCATTAGCGACTAAAATTGCGTCGCTATTTTATCTTAAAAATTTTTAATAAATATTGCGACGCAATGACCTTGCGTCGCAATATTTTAAAATAATTTTTATTTGCGACGCATTAGCGACTCAAATTGCGTCGCTATTATACCAAAATATTATTATTAAATATTGCGACGCAAATGTCGCAATATTGCGACGCAATTAGTGCGTCGCAATATTAATAATAATTTAATAATTTTAAATATTTTTTATCGCAATATTTAATAATTTTTAATTTATTTTAAATTTAGCGACGCATTTGGATGCGTCGCAATATTGCGACGCAATGTTTCGCAGAGAGTCGCAATATTGCGACGCAATTGCGACAAAAGGTATTGCGACGGACAGTTGAGCGACGCCGTCATTGCGTCGCTATTGCGTCGCAATAGCATGTTTAGCGATGCAATTGCGACGCATTTGGGCGTCGCAATATTTTAATTCTCTTGTAGTGATGGTCAGACGACTCCTTCTCTAGCCCACATAAAGGACAAAACGGCTGGATAAATAGATCCCTTCGAGAGAGAAGGGTAGATGTTGGGAGACAGTTCCACATGAGCTTCCAAAGAAATAACTGAACTATGAGAAGGATAGGAAGCTTCCAGATCCAAGCGGCATCCTCCGTACACAAAGACTGGGGCCGGAACATCTTCATAAGGTCCCTGGTGAAACTTCCTTAATATTAAAGTGTTGCTAAACTTCAAAGGTACCGGGACTAGCCCTAGACCTCATGCTCAACATGGCACTAGTGGCACAACTAAGCTCAAGGACATTGGTACCGGGAAGTGAGTAGGGTGTGGCAAGACAAGCCCTATAATCTTTCATATTGGCGTTGAGCTTGAGAAATTAAAAGAGCCACCATCACCAAATATTTTAGAGAAGTAGAGACTAAAATGAGATTAGAATAGCTAAATAACTAATAAAGAGAAATTAAAAGAGTTTAGAAGGATTAGAAGGACACGTAGAAGGATAAGAAAGGTTTAGAAAAGCTTAAGAGGGCTTTAAAGAGTTCAAAAGAGCTTATAATTAGGTGAAATAAGGAAGAAAGATTAGAGATTACTTTTAGGGGTTGAACGGCTTACAAATGTCCCAAATAATCTTGAAACTAGTTGTTTATAGTTATTAAAGTTCTTTTATGGCAAAAGATAAGAATATCTTTAAAAATTAGCTATTTTAATTTTTGAAAAGGACAAAAAGGCCGGGCATGTGCCTTGCGAGGCATGTTGATGGGCCAGTTTGGTGGGGGTAGTGGATCATTCTAATGGGCAGCTTGGTGGGCTTTGTTATGGGCCAATCTATTAGTGCTTCTTGGGCCACAATGGTGTGCTTGAGCCATGGGTCAATATGGCCCGTGGGTTCGAAGGGTTGTCCTAGCCTAGCTTAGTTGGAGAGGTGTGCCAAGATTGGCATCGAAACTATAAGTCATTGGTCATGCCTGACACAATCTATTTTATATATAAAAAAATTTATTGTACCATAGAACATGCACGTTTGTACTATCGTACCTGTGGTATATGATAAGGCTCATTGAATTTTGATATGCATGAAGACATGAGCATATGATCAACTTATGCGTCTGATGCACGTTCTACATTGCTGTTTGATGCAGCAAATATTTTCCTTTATACCAAACCAGCGTGGCTCACCCTATATCAAGCTGGCCCAATCTCGAGCGAAACCTCTTCCTGACGGCTCCGGATAGGTGCAAGGGGCACGTATTAAAAATTTTAGATTTTACGCTTAAAAGCGTTCTGCGCGATTCACGGTGCCGTCTTTTAAACGAAGCATTCGACCTTTCTTAAAATTTGAGCCGACAAGGCTGTCACGAGAACCCGTCGAGGATCCACCGACGATTGGCGGGATGCCTTGCTTCAGACTTCAGTCCTCCGAGCAAAACCATTTGGATTTGGATGCCTTGCTTACCTTCCAGAGCAGAGACAAGGAAAGAAAGCAAAGGAAACACCGCTAATATTCTCCATGGCAACTCCACTTAATAAATTGCCCGCCCATTAGAGACACTTCTCCACCCCAAAGCTCGATAGAAGCCATGCTCTGCCTCCGCATGCCCAACGCCGCCAGCAGTGAGGCCAGACTGCCCATTCTCCCACCCCTCGCGGAGCAATCCCTTCCTCCGCCGCCCACCTCGCCTTCCCCATGGGAGGCGCTCGGGTTGCGGCGGCCCGGCCGCGGAGGATATTTGCCCAAGCGTCGTCACCGTCAAACCTGGAGAAAAAGGATGCCAAGAGAGGGCGTGCCATGGGATGGCATAGGACGCGCGTGGCGGTGGTGGGCGCGGCCGTGGTACTGGGCGGCGCCCTGGGCGCTTCCTGTTTGAGCCACGTGGGACGTGCCTCTTGTTTCGCTCAAAATCCAAATACAGAAGTGCCAATAATTCGCATTACGGAGGACTTATTTCCCACGGATAAGAGTATCAAGTTGCTGTCAGGCACGTTTAAGAGAAGAACCGCAGCACCCAGAGAACCAGCCATGCTGCTTGAGCTCGTCGTTGATCAAATCCGGGAAGAGGTTCGGCTTCTCAAGCAGGAACCCAAGAATTTTCGCGTGTTAGATTTGTTAGTGAAGCACCTGAACGATCAACTGGCCAAGGAGGTTAACACTCTCTCTGTCCCTTTCTTTACTGCACGCTTTAGCTCACCGAACTTTTGCATGGGAAAAGCATACGCATGTCGGCGCGTCTCATAGTTTGCTATATTTTTGCGGTTTCAACTATAAGATTTAGAATTTTTCTTAACAAAATTCAAACACAATCTGCAGGTATAATTTTTTAGCTAACCCTCAGCCTTCTACGATCTATACCTATCTCATCCTCTCGTGCATTGACTCTAACCAGGATGGAGTCTTCACGCCTCTATTCAAGTGACAATTAAGAAGTAATACCATCCAACCAAGTGATCCTAATTAAGTTTACCATGATCATTATTTCTTTTGGATGTCTATTTTTTTTTTTTTTTCAATTCAATTCCTTTTCTTATGTTCAAGTCTGAATCTAGGGTCCCCGGTGTTTTGCATTGGCCAACGGGGATACAAATGCACAAGCATGAGCCAAAAGGATACATAATATCCATTTGGACTAGCTTGATAATCTAGCCATCCTTGAATTGAATTGGCCTAGGAAGTTTGGCAATATACAAATCTCAAGCAATTAGGCACAATAGTTAGAGCTAATCGGTTGTTGATCTAATTAATTTACCTATATATCAAATTTATATAACCTTAAAAACTTAAATACAAATTAATTGATAGCGAATGAACTTGAATTATAAACTTTTTAATTTTTTTATTTAATAAAAGACTATTTTAGGATAGTGCAACCACTTCTTCTTTATTAGACAACATTTTTATTGCACCAAAATTTATCCAACATGAGCTTTTTTTTTTCCCCTCATCAAATGAAAGACTATTTTGAGATAGTACAATGATCTCCTCCAAAATCTACTCCACATTAAATTTTTCTCTTTTATTCAATGAGAGACTATTTTGAAATAGTTACAATTGTTTATTCTTTATTAGGAAGATATTATCATTGCATCAGAATCTACTATTTATACGTGACTCCATGTCATATTAGAGTCTTTCTAGCTAAACTTTTACCATTATTTTATGGATAACTTTTTTCTTCTGTCCATCAATTTCTTGCATATTTAGGTTGGCTTTAAATTCACTTACTAGTCCAATTAATCTATTAATGAGCTAAATAAATGTGATATTAAAAACTTAAATCATGGATCATACCATCCAACTAACTCATGGACCGTAGGGTTGGCCTAGCCTAGCTTAGTTGGCCAGCCATTTCAAGCTTGATCTATGCCATACCTAGCATAGCCCATTTTATATCAAATCAGTCATGGCTCACTTCATGCTGGGGGTTCAATCTTGAGCCACACGTATCGCCAATATTTTAAAAATTAGATCGGACAACGAATCGACTTAACATTTGGATCATGGGTCAATTGGTTCGATCGAATGAATCAGTTTGATCGAACCGAATAATATTATAATTAATTTTTATTTAATATATAAAATAATAAATATAAATATAATTCAAATAAAAAATTTAAAAAATTTAAAATTATATTAAGTTGGTTTGAAATATGATCGATTCAATAAATTTTTTTAATTTTTATCAGATTATATAAAAATTAACTTTATTAATAAAATGGAACCAAATTAATTACTAATTTTTGGTTAAACCGGTGGGTATGATACAATTCTCAAAACACTGCCTATAGTCTACCACCTTGAAAAGGTACAGGGGGCATGTATTAAAAATTTTCCATTTTACACCTAAAAGCATTCTACGTGATTCACGTTGCCTCGAAACTGCTCGATCTTTCTTAAAGTTGAGCCGACAAGGCTTTAAGCGTCGAGGTTGCACTGGCGATTGGCGGATACCTTGCTTCAGTGCCCTGAGCAAAGTCATTTCGATGCTTGCTTACCTTCCAAAGCGGAGACAATGAAAGGGTAGGAAAAGAGAAGGAAAGCAAAAGAAACGCGTCCATTCTCACTGACAAACCCCACTTTCTTAATAAACTGCCCGTCCCTTAAGAGACACCTTTTCTTTTCCGTAGGACCATTTTAAAATATTATAATTTTATTATTAATAAACCAGTACAGCCAAACACATGCCCCAATTTCGGTCCAGTGCCCCGATTCATAATTTGAATCCAACCAAACTTCGTTTTGACATAGGCAATGCCTTGTGGGTCTACTTTGCATTTGTAGAGGCAATTCACACACCTTAAGATAGTATTTAATAGAAAAAAATATTATACATGGATAAGTGTATGGAATAGAGTTTATTCCCTAGCTATTTCTAAGAATATTCCTTGACTATCCCAGTAATCATATCAAATGCAAAAAGGTAAATCTATAGGATAACTTTTTTTTACTTTTATTTGAAGAGATAACCAGCTATTCCTGCATTCTCTAGGAAATAAATTGAGGGAATATCCCATGGTTAACTATGATTAACCATGAATTATCCCTTTGGTTAACTTTATTTTCAGCTATCCTTTATAATTATGACTTTTGGGAATAAAAGGGATATCCAGAAGATATCTCATTTTATCCCTTATTTCAAACACTATCTAAATGAAATGGATTGGAATGGAATGCAGCCTGGCTGCCTTACCTATTATTAAAAAAAAAAAAAGAGAGAGAGAAAGGAAAAGACATCGTTCCAGATTCAAGGTAAAGTCTTTAATTAATAAAAAGAACGTGACCGTTTAGAAGAACTCATCAAATATATTTCATTTTCATGTTAGTGTTAGCCCTTTTGCTAGATGGCTTAAACTACATTTCATTTGGAAGTGAGAAGAAGGGCTTCAAAGTTTTAGTTAATAATATTATGTGTTAAATCAAGCATCAAAATATTATAAACCACTTAAGTACTTTTTTTCCTTCTTTTATTTTCAAAATTTCAAGGAGAGAAATGAATTAGGGCAAATATGAATGTCGAAGCCCTCTTATTATTTTTAAATTATTTATAAAATTGTTAAAATTTTTTAGAGCAAGGGTTTACAGCTGTCAAAAATAATAAAAAAATAAAAATAAAGAATAGTAAAATCTTATACGCTATATAAATAAAATTTCACTGCTTGTAAAGAAACAAAACACATAACAAACAAGCCCTTAATTACCACCCCTCTGTAAAATTGTCTTCGACCATGCATGCGTCAGAAGTTGCCCATGGGAGAGACCAATTCAGTTATTTCCTCTCTTGATTGCAGGATTGCTCTCTTTTGGAAGCGCGTGGCAGCAATGAGGATGCAACGAGTTTATTACATGACCATTGGTTTGAACTACAAGACGATCGAAGGAAATACAATCTAGGACTCTTATTAATCCAGACACACATCAATCAGGTGATTACCTTTACACGTACGTCATTCTTTCTCAGTTTTTGCTCTCGCTGGATAATCCTTGGCAACAATATTTTTATCTGTTTATAAATTGATGCTATAAATAACAGAAGTTCTAGAGACATAAGGCATTATATAAGAATATAAAGGCTTATAGTTGGGTTTGAGCTTGTTATATATATATATATAAAGGCATATAGTTGGATTTGAGCTCTAGGGACAAGGCATTAATAACATAGTGGGTTGCGGACCTGCATGTCAACTATTAAATTGGTCGAGTGAAAGGAATGTTGGGCCTGATGTGGTGCTATCAAGGTCCAGGAGGGCTAACTTGTATTAGACTGGATTTGAGTCCAAGGATTGAGATTAAATCAAGTCACGGGTGTACACGGGCTTGAGAATTAGTTTAATCTCGTTGGTTAGTCCATGGGAATTTTTGTTGAGTCTGAGCCTAGCCCACTTCGTGGATGTATTTAAACTCTAGTTCTAAGGTTTGAAGGAATAGAGAACAGATTCTTTTCTCCCAAAAATCTTTTCTCATCGTAGGATGGCAGCCCTATCTTCTCCTTCCTATCTCCTCCTCTTCCTCTCTCTCTCTCTCCTCCCCCTGCCGCACGGAGACAGCCACAAAGGAGCTTCGGTTGAGCACCAGGAGAAAGCCGAAGGACATAGCCGGACCCATCTTATCGTGCGACGTGGACTTCACGATAACGTGAAGAGCAGCTTTGAAGAGCCTTTGAAGAGGCTCATCAGAGAACATGGGACTCACGCATGAGAAATCTCACGGAAACGTCTTCACGGAAGATGTGGAGGTGGGTCTCACGGAAATGTCTTCACGAAAAACATGAAGGTGGGGAAGAAGAGGAAAGTTACAAGCCAAGAAAGTCAAAGAAGCCAGTCAATAGGCTTTGGAGACTTTGGAGGGAACCAGGTGAAGACGTGCGGTGGGTTCTGAACGGTAAGGAAGGGGAGCATTCCAATGGTACAATGGAAAAGGATTAAAAATCCTTTGGAAGTAAAAAGGGTTTTGGTGATTTGAACTCTAGTTCAAAGGGACTAGTCTGATCCTTGATAATAAGATAATAATCATTGATTCTTGTTCAATAAGGAATCTCACTACTGTTCATCAAGGACTAAACCCCAATAATTGGTATTAGAGCCTGCTTCAGGTACAAGAAGAAATTGTTTAGGGATCTTCAAGGGTTGAAACAATTTCAACAAAGTCTAATCAAGGTACCTCTTAATTTTTTAAAATTTATTTTTGTGCTATTTTTATTTTGGTTGAGATCTCGCCATGGGTAGTAGCATAAAAATAGATTTTGAAAAGTTTGATGGAAGGAAAGTTTCACCGTGTGGAAAGTCCGGGTAGAGGACCTTCTTGTGCAGTAGGGTTTAGATCTGACTTTGGAGAAAAGGTCATATGGGATGACAGATAAGCAATGGATGTCGTTGAAGAAAAAGGCATGTTCAATGATCAGGGGATGTCTAGAGGATTTAGTTCTTTATTCAGTACTGGAGGAGAAGACCCCGAAGGGACTCTGGTCGAAGTTGCAAGCCCTCTATATGGGGAAGAACATGTGCAACAAGTTGATGTTGAAGAAGCGCCTCTACAGCCTTCGGATGTCAGAAGGTGGAGATGTGCTGGGCCATATCTAGGTGTTCGACCATGTGAGCAATGAATTGTTGAATGTTGGGGTCAAGATGGAGAAGGAAGATAAGGCACTTTTGTTATTATGTTCGCTGCCCACATCACATGACTCATTGGTCACGATGCTGCTCTACGAAAAGGAGACATTATTCTATGAAGATGCTGTCTCGGTACTTTGGATAAATGAGCAGAGGAGAGGATGACCAAGGAAGCAGTTCCCTAGGAAGGTCTATCAGTTGGGGAAAGGTCAGGCAGAGGCAGGGACAGGAGCAGGCCTAGGGACGGTTACAGTCCAAGAAGGCTAAGTGCTACAAGTATGGTGAGGTAGGACATTTTAAAAGGGACTATCCTAAGTTGAAAAAGGAAGAAAAGGGATGATCTGAATCTGTGAGTATAGTTGCAGGACAGGATGTGGAGGATGATCTCTTGGTGGTATCAGATGATTACAAACACAGCACAGAGATGTGGACCTTGGATTCCGCCTGTTCTCATCATTACACTCCCAATCGGTCGTGGTTCAGTTCTTACATAGAGGTTGATGAGGGGTGTGTAACTCTTGGAGATGATCACCCTTGCAACGTGGCATAGATTGGCACAATGAGAGTGAGAATATTTGATGGATGGGCGCACTCCTGCCAGCGTGAAGCATGTCCCAGAACTCAAGAAAAATTTGGTGTCACTGAGGTACTTAGAGCAGACTGGATACAGCTTCAGCAGTCATACTAGGAGTGGAGTTCTGAACATCTCTAATGGAACTATGGTGGTGATGAGAGGGAGAAGGCTAGATAACAACCTATATAGGTTGGAGGGCTCTGTGGTAATAGAAAAATCTGAGGCAGCAGTGGTGGAACAGGATCCTCGGGATGTGTACATGATGTGGCATTATCTCCTAGGCCACATGGGAGACAGGGGGATGAAAGAATTGAGCAAGAGAGGACTACTTCTGGACCTGAGTGGTGGAATCATGGAGATCTATGAGCCATGTCAGATGGGGAAGCAGATGAGTGTGCAGTTCTTGGTCAGCACAGCTAGGAGTGCAGAACCCCTAGAATTAGTACACATAGATGTTTGGGGACCAGCCCCGGTTTCTGCAAGAAATGGGGCCAGATATTTCTTTGCCTTGATAGATGATTTTTCAGGAAAGCAGTGTATCTACTTCATGAAGGAGAAATCAGAGGTCTTCACCAAGTTTAAAATTTGGAAGGCTGAGGTGGAGAGGGAGCAGGGTAGGAGTGTGAAGTGTCTGAGGTCAAACAGTGGCGAAAATATACCAGCAAGGAGTTTCAGAGATTTCATGAGGAGTGGGGCATCAAAAGTCACTTCTCGGTGATGGAAACTTCTCAACAGGAAAGGGTGGCTGAAAGATAAACATAACACTTTTGGAAAAGCAAGGTGCTTGAGGCTGCAGGCAGGGCTTCCAAAGATGTTCTAGGTTGACGCAGTAGGTGCAGCTAGCTACTTGGTCAATCGGTCACCGCACACTAGGTTGGATGGAGGCATTTCAGAGAAGATATGGTCTGGAGGGAAGATAAGCCTGAACCATCTTAGGGTGTTTGGATGCATGGCATATTTTCATGTTGGTGCTGGGGAGCGGAGTAAGTTGAACGCCAGGTCTATGAAGATGGTGTTCTTGGGCTACCCGCATGGAATCAAGGGGTATCGGCTATGGGACCCCTTAGAGAAGAAGGTTGTCATCAATAGGAATGTGACCTTCGATGAGAGCTCAATTATCTAGAGCAGAGATGGTGCAGATGCACAGTAGGGACTACAGAAGGTGGAACACGGTAACACTAGTTAGATGACCTCCTACACAGTTGTGCCATTTTCTAGTGGATCAGGAGGATTTGAGATTCAGGTAGAGAAGACTGACAGAGGGGTCAAAAGCTAGAAAGTTCAGCAGGATGCAGCTGAGCAGAGGACTCAGGAAAATGCAGCTGGGCATGGGACTGATGCTGGAATCGCACTGCACAGGCACAAGAGAAACGTGCGACCACCAGTTCGATATGGCTTCGAGAATTCGGTGTCATATGCCCTGGTGACATTGAATGGAGACCCTTATACCTATGAGGAGGCTGTGGAGAGCCAGAACAGCTAGGACAGAGATAGGTGGGTCCAGGCTGTGGCAGAAAATGTAGGCTATGGCAGAGGAGATGCAGTCCCTTCACAGGACTGGCACATGGCTGGTAGTTCAGTTGCCACAAGGAAAGAAACATATTGATTGTGAATGGATTTATCAGTGCAAGAAAGAGCCTTCAGAGTAAAGTGGTATCAGGTACAAGATAGGACTAGTGGCCAAAGGATACTTTCAGAAGGAAGGCTTCGCCTACAGAGAGCAGGTGGAAGAAGGTGGAGTGGAGCTGGTGAAGGTATATACCAAGGAGAACCCAGCAATACATTGACCAAGGTTTTTTTACGGGACAGCTTTCGTAGGGATTACAGCTGATGGACATGGCGGACATGTTGAGGCCTTGAAAGCACCAAGGTGGAGATTGTTGGGCCTGATGTGGTGCTATCAAGGCCCATGGGGGCTAACTTGTATTGGGATGGATTTGAGTCCAAGGGTTAAGATTAAATCAAGTCACGGGTGTACATGGGCTTAGGGATTAGTTTAATCTATTGGGTTAGTCCATTGGAGTTTTTGTTGAGTCTGGGCCTGGTCCACGTCGTGGATGTATTTAAACTCTAGTTCTAGGGTTTGAAGGAATAGAGAACATATTCTTTTCTCCTAGAAATCCTTTCTCATCGTAGGGCAGCAGCCCTATCTTCTCCTCCCAATCTCCTCCTCTTCCTCTCTCTCTCTCCTCCCCCTGCCGCACGGAGCCAGCCACATGGGAGCTTCAGTTGAGCGCCAGGAGGAAGTTGAAGGACATAGCCGGACCCATCTTATCGTGCGACGTGGACTTCACGGTAACGTGAAGAGCAGCTTTGAAGAGCCTTTGAAGAGGCTCATCAGAGGATGTGGGACTCACTCATGAGAAATCTCAAAGAAACACGGAAGCGTCTTCACGGAAGACGTGGAGGTGGGTCTCACGGAAACGTCTTCACGAAGACGTGAAGGTGGGGAAGAAGAGGGAAGTTACAAGCTAAAAAAGTTAAAGAAGCCAGTCAACAGGCTTTGGAGACTTTGGAGGGAACCAGGTGAAGACGCACGGTGGGTTCCGAACGGTAAGGAAGGGGAGCGTTCCAATGGTACAAAGGAAAAGGATTAAAAATCCTTTAGAAGTAAAAAGGGTTTTGGTGATTTAAACTCTGGTTCAAAGGACTAGTCTGATAGTTAGTAATAGGATAATAATCCTTGATTCTTGTTCAACAAAGAATTTCACTACTGCAACAATAGCATGACTTTAGAGAATATCTATGCACTGAAATGATCGATTAGCTAAACACGGTTAAAATAGAGGTGTTTAAGGTACTATTGTGAAACTGAAGCTCATATGGAAAGCTCCTTCCACAGAGACATCAAAATAAATGATCTATGCAAGGCCTCCTTGAGGACTAAAATACATCTCATTTATATTAACATCGGTTTCCCCACTCTTATCTGCTCTCCGGCCGGCGCTTATCATCCATGTCCTCTAAGCGCTCTCAAAATGAGGAGACAATGGCTTAAGTGGGGCTTGGATGTTTGATTGGATTCAGCTGTTATATTTTTTTATTATTTTTTTAAAAAATTAAATTTCAATTTCACTCATTTTAGGGTCTTATCAATGTTTTTGGGACTTTTTATTAATTACAGTATTTTCCAACACGAGAGAAAAAAACTTTTTAATTTTATATTCAAAAGATAAAATAAAATGAAATTTTTCTCCATCTTTATAATTGCAGAACAAATAATTTTAGTCTGATTTCATTAAATATAATCCACTTTTGATCAAAATATAATAAGTTTAGGTTCTAATGTCACCTCAAACGCACCCAATCATCTTAACATCGATGCCAATGAATTGAAGTGATAAGGAAAAGACTTGCTGCATAATTTATTTCGGAGGATCGGCTTTGAGTTTTTCCTCTTTCTTTTTATTGAGAAAAATGGGTTGCTCGAAACCTTGTCTATCTAATCGCATTTCAATCCTATAGAACTTCAGTATATGAGGGCTTATTTTCATGCTGAAATTCTTGTGATGTGGTCAATGGCACAGTGTATGCATGCTATGCTCTGTTTGTTGTATACAATATCTTCATCTCTATTAATTATCTCATTGCAGAGAGACTATCAAAAGGCTAAGACCATCTGCAACCATGAACATATTCGTAACTTCCCTGGCCAGGATGCAAGCCCTCACCTTTTCCTGGTGAGTTTTGTTAGTTTACAAAATATATCTCATTATGAAACGTGTAGCTTTCTTCACCATTGAGAAACCAGTTGCAAGAAAAACGTCTAGGGATTAGATGGTAGCAACTAAAAGCCCTAGAGATCTAGGGCATCAATGTGTAAGATAGATGAAACGCAAGAAAGAAGAAATCATACGTGTTAGAGAAGAGAAGAGAGATAGATTGATTAACAGGAAGAAAAAGGTTCTGCATGCTTCTTCTTCTCTCTTCTTGGATGATTACATGAAGCCACGACCCATGATCGCTACCAAGACCAAAAAAAAGATGCCTAATTACATGCATAATAAATCCTAAAAAACTTCCTTGGATCAATCCATACCTTATGTCCAAACCCGGCCTAATGACAGACTAGCCCTCTCAGGACCCAACAATCTGGACCTTGAACCCGTGGAGCCCATAAACCTCCACCCTAGGGCTAAAATCAGCCCTAGACCCATGAGACCACATAAACTATACGCCCTCTTTGGGCATCACCTCATAGATGAAGTATCGTGGGCATTCTCTTGCCCAATCCAGGCTTTGAAGTACCACACCAGGCTCTACAATCTTCATCTTGATGCTTTAAAGCCTTTGCAAAATCTGCATACTCCCTCAAACCCATCAGTGTCACACATGAGAGAAAGTTGTTTCATGAAAGAGTCTTCGTGAGTGCATCCGCTTGGTTCTTCTTTGTTTGGACTTTGATCAACTCCATTTTACCTTTTTCCACCAATTCTCTGATCCTATGATACCTCACATTTATATGCTTTGTGCATCTATGATAGACTGGGTTTTGACACTACTACAAAAATTTAATTAGACTACATCTAAAAAACGTAGTCTTTATATATAGACTATAGTTAAAAGTATTTTAAAACATGTAGTCTTTTTGAGTGTAGTCTAAAATATTTGAGCGTAGTTAAAAGTCCCTGGTTTAGACTACGTTTTTAGACGTAGTTAAAAGTAAAAAAAAAACGTAGTCTTTAAATACATTTAGACTACATTTTTATCAGAAATTATAGTTAAAAGTCAAAAAAACGTAGTCTTTATATACATTTAGACTACATTTTTATCAGAAATTGTAGTTAAAGGTCAAAAAATCGTAGTCTTTAAATACATTTAGACTACGTCTTTATCAGAAACTATAGTTAAAAGGCAAACAAATGAAGTCTTTAAATACATCTAGACTACGTTTTCATCAGAAAAGGTAGTCTATTATGTACATTTAGACTATGTTTTGATATTGAAAACGTAGTATAATATCCAATCCTGTCATACAAACATATACTTTCAATTTCAGAAAAATTCTAAATATATTGAATTGAAATATCCAATACTGTGATATAAATATCCAACACTGTCATCATACAAACATATTCCAAAAAATCTCAAATACATTGAATTAAAATATCCAATGTTCTTCAATACATTTTCAATATCCAATGTTCTTTAATACATTTTGAACATTTAGTACCAATTTTCTTCAAATGAAACCTTACAAGTACTCGACCCATTCTCCACGCATAATGTCGATCTTTTCTTGTTTATAAGTTTTCTTCTCAGCAAACTGCATATATACACATAAGTTACTCAGAAAAGAGCACTAAATGACATGACACAAAAGTCTAAAACTATAAAAAGTACTACTATATATATATGAATCATATGCAATAATAACCTACCTTTTCATCAGTTGAAATGATATGATTCTCAATGATCTCCTTCATATACATGATGACATAATAGCCACATTCAACACATGATGGTTGCTTAGGATACTTGAAAGATGAATTTAAAAGTTTTTATAAGACTTAAACAAATAAGATCTAATTTTATAAATTATAAAAAAGAATGTGCAAGTCAATATACCTTAATTGACTCCCAAGTAAGTATTTTTCTTGCAACTCGTTCAGCTTTAGCGTTGTATATTTTGAGTGCACTGATATAACAAGTATAAAATAGTGTGAGACTCAAATAATATAACCCAAATAAATTACTATAAAATTAAAAAGAAATAAATACTTACATATTAATAACACCTTTTAATTCTTTTCCAATTGAACGTCCAATAGAATCACAAAAATACACTTTATCCCCATAAGGGTCAATAACCACCAAGGACCAGTGATTCCTTCATAAACATAATAACAATAATTAACATAATATCAAAAGTATCAATTTTCATTAAAAACCACTTACCCAGAGTTATAAGGAGCTAGAAACAATTGATCCATTTTACAACGCTCTAATCTTTTAGCAATAAAATCTGATCGTACTCTAGCTGATCCAGAGTATATAGAGATCTGTGCAGGGTCTACGAAGCCATACATGTTGAGTAGTTTTGATTTCTTGAGTTTGTTGTACAAATAGCTACACAAATCAAATTATTCAATCCCACGGTTATTATTAGAAACTTGTAACATCTAGTGATTGTATATGAAATGCAAAAAATATAAAAATATCTTATTACCTTATATATAGCATAATACAACTACAACTAATCTCCTCCATCGAGCAAAAGTTATCGATGTCTTTCCGAATAATATAACAGATCCATTCTTGATCAAAGACACCAACATCCAATACTACAGTTATTGTATTTGTATCTCCCAAACTTTTTGCAACATGATTCTTTAAATATGACAAACTCCATAGACCCTTTTCTTTGCTTTTTATCTGTAACTTTTGTGGCCGGACAATCTTAGCCTGTTAATAATAATGAAATTCAATTCACATGCAAATGCTATATAGCAA
This sequence comes from Calamus simplicifolius, assembly GCA_900491605.1. Lineage (NCBI taxonomy): Eukaryota > Viridiplantae > Streptophyta > Magnoliopsida > Arecales > Arecaceae > Calamus > Calamus simplicifolius. The sequence continues at coordinate 896,481 of UESW01004715.1, read as the reverse complement.
ATAGATTATCAATATAAATTAATCACAAATTTATGGATAAGTTAAGAAGTTTCAGATACCTTGACTGGATCATCAATAACTAATGATTGAGGCCATGCAATGTGAGAACCAACAAAATCTTTAACTTTCACAGGATCATCACCAATTGTTATTGGAAGGAGAGCATCATCGTCAAAACAAGCATCAATAGATACACGATAATTATGAATACCCAAAGAAACTCTATGTACAGCAAAGTTTGGTGCTACATTCTCAATCACTGTACCATATCCAATTATATTATCAATAGATCCTATTGCCAATTTGCATGATTTTTCCTTCAAAGCAATAACATTAGAAAATATAAGTACTATGAATTTAAATAAAATGCTAAAAATATAAGTAAATATTAACATACCTTTTGCATGTTTCTTTATCCAATGGTAACTAATTCTATACTTGCATCATTTTGTGTATTAGAATTAGCAACAGTTTTATTTGGATACGGTTTTTTAACTGAGCAGCAGCTACCTTTCTCTGAAACATATTAAAGAGCACTTGCAGCAATTTTTGAAATTTCTCTCAACTTTTTATTTTCTTCATGAAGTCGATGTAGTTGATCAAGTAATGATTTTCTTTCCTTAGCATCTTCTCTTTGTTGTTGATTCAGTTTTTTTTGTTCTTCTAACAATTGTTCTAATATTTTGCTTGTTTCCGTTCTTCTCGGAAGATTGAAATATATTTTAGGGGTAACCATACCTCCAACACCCCTTACTCGACCACCACATTCGGGATTTCCCAATGCCATTCCTAGTATATCTTTTTGTCCCGATTCTTGTATTGATCCATCTTTTGCCTTCATTATATATTCATCCTGATATGTAGACAAAACAAACCATACATTAGGAAGTTATAAAAGAATCTATAATTAGCTATTAAATGAACAATAACATATTTACTTACAATCTTCTGTATGACTTCTTGGATGACTTCACTATCAGAACCATAACCTTTTGAATAAACAGCTTTCCATACAATACTTCGTCCAATGTCTTCATCGATGCCCATCTCTTTTTTCTATAATTAATAGACAATAAATATAAGCTTAAAAAATTAGCTAATAATTACTCAACAATATAGAACTAAATATTCAAAACTTACTATCTTTTCTTCCGCATTAACAAATCCATGCCTAGATGAACAATGTCGATACTCATTGCTTTTTGTTCTTTCACTTTGCAGCCTACTCCATTCCTGAAATTCTGGAGAACTATACCTGCTGACAAAGGCATTCCAAGCATCCTTTTTTATGAATGGATAGTTCTTAGGAGGGTTATCAAATAAGGGTCGCCTATCCTCCAATGGATTCAAGAATTTTGTCCTCAACTTGAATTTAAATTGTCTCCATTTTGTACAAGCAGATGATAGAATATGTTTCTGTCCTTCAATTGGCACATTATAAGCTTTCTACAAAAACATAGAAATACATAAGACATACTAATAAAATCAAAATTTAATTAAAATAATTAAGAAAAAACTCACCTTCATTTGCATCCAAATTTTATTTTTCAGTTCTTCAGGAACTAAATGCCAATTTTTGAAATTAATAGGCACAGTGGTTCTGACTATAACACCTAGATAACTTTGCATTTCTGTATTAACTTCCCCTAAAGATTGTCCTCTTTTATTGTAAGTCACCTTCTTTACTTCTCCATGAGACCTAGCTTTTACTACTCTAGGCATTATTGTTGGACCCCTTTTTCTTTTGACATTTTCTGCGCTTGACGTAGGTTCTTCATTCGCAGTCAGCAACAGAATAAATTATCATTATTTTAATAAAAATCATAATATATAAAATAAATATAATAAAATAGTAAAAATAAGCGAATATACGATTAACAAAGATATTATCATTTCATGTTAATCATTAGCAATCCAAGTACCCTCACTATCATCTCACACATAAGTGGATGAGAATCATCCATAATATCAAAAGACTGTATATCAGGCACTGATCTGATAACACAATGTTATGATACTATATTACATAACTCATCATCATTTGAATAACCATTAAACCTATGCTTTGAGTTTGGAACTACAATCGACCAAGCTGGATCATTTCTATCTTCTACATAAAACACTTGCTGGGCATTAGTAGACAAAATAAAAGAATCTGACTTATGTCCGATTTTGGTAAGATCGACCAATGTGCATTGATAAATGCATAAATAATTATTACTAAACCTATTAATTAATAATTTAACGTATCTATTATTAGTTAATATTTTAATATTTTATATAATATTTTAGATAAAACCTTATCAATTTAAAGAGCTCAATTTTAGGGATTTAACGATGCAAACGGCACTCGAATCGGACTTAAAACGAGCTCGAAATTGATTTTATAAGGATTTAGCACAGATTTCAAAGCAAAAACGGCAAACACGTTGCCGACTTCATCGGTATTTCTTTATTTTTAGCCGATTCTTCTCTTAATTAATTCTAATAGTTTCCTCCACCAATTAAGGAATAGATTAGATTGGAAGTTATCAAATTGAGAGAATTAAATTTCTTTAGAAGGAATTTGAATTTTATTGAGGATTTATCCAGATTTTCTTCGATGGCTTCCGCATTCTGTTTTGGCACCGTCGTGTCCTCTGTTTTGGCAACGCCACGTCTTCACCGCGTGTGGGCTTCTACAAATAGCTGCAGAGGGAGAAGGCAGCCATCCATCTAATGATCTGTATCTGTTCCAAGCCATGAGGGAGAAATCTGTGAGTCCGTGGGCGTTGGAGTAGCCGTTCGGAGACTCTGTTCCGTCCGGTTCTGTTTCTTCTTCCAACCGTGAAGTTCTGTTTCTTCTTCCAGCCGTGAAGAAAAGGAGAGAAGCTCTATTTTTCTCAAATCGTGGAGTCCTCTGTTCGTGGCTTGGAGCAAGCGGCCGTCCGTGAATCCAGAGAGGAGTCCGTGGATTTCGTGGGTGCTCTATTCGTGGCTCGGTTCGTGTCTTCAACTCGGTTCAGCTTGTCTTCAGTCTGTTTCATCTGGTCTTTGATTTGATTTATGAAGAATTTGTTGCTCTCTTATTGCTATCAGAAATTAAAACTCTTTTATTTTAGATTTTAATATTCACTCTTGGATGTTATTGAAATAAAGTTTTATGCATATTTAATTGTTATTAAATTATAATCTTCATCTTCTTTAACTCCACTAGAGCTCTTAACCCATTGATACTTAAAAACTACTACCTTCAATTCAATATTCAATATAATCAAGTTCCCATATATCGTGAAGAATCCCATAAAAGAACATGTTTGAAATTATCGGGTTCTTATCCTTCGAGCTAGACACTTGTATTGTTTTAGCAGTTAAGGTGACACCACTATTCTGAACACATCTGGTACTATCACGTTTTTGGGTGTAAAATCGAACTCTATTTATAAGATATTCATCATATCTTATCACTTGGGGTTGGGGTCCATGAGATATCACCTCAGCGTATCAGAAATGACGTTACTGGATTCCTTAATCTCAGACGCAACCTACATTCATTTTAAGATTTAGCAACATAAATGATAGTTAAGTATAAACAAATCATGATCTCCTAGAAGATGCCAAGCACATAGTCATATACCTTTTCACGCAACCAATTTATGAATGTTCGATTATGCTCATCCTGAAGCCACTTTTGTCTCCTTATTTTATTTCGATTAGCTGCCTTCAATTATTTCATGTGTTGCATGTATGTTAGAACTTATTTAGTTATGGCCACATACTTTAAAAATAAGAATATTTAATAAGACTCAAATAATATGTGATGGGTCTGACTTACTTTACATAGGCTGCAACTTCTGTTGTATTTTCCAACACATAAAGATGTGCTTACTCTAGCTCTTTCACATCAGCTATAAATACATGAGAACCAGAAAGTGGTTTTCCAATACTGTGTTGACCATCACACTCATTTCTCATTGATGGGATCCCAACAGCTTTCATATTTGACAAGTACTTCGAACAATATTCTACAGCTTCTTCAGCAATATAACATTCTGCAATGCAACCTTCTGGCCTATTGTAATTACGTACATATCCTTTTAAGATCTTCATGAATCTTTCGAAAGGATACATCCATCTTAAATAGACTGGTCCGCATAACTGGACTCGCGAACAAGGTGTACTGTTAAATGAACCATTATGTCAAAAAATGAAGGAGGATAATTCTTTTCCATCAGACATAAAGTCTTCATAAGTTCTTCTTGTAGCAAACTGAGATTGCAAGTATCCATAACTTTGTTGCAAAGCGCATTGAAGAACAAACTCAATCTAGTTATTGTGGATCTCATGTTCTTATTCAACAATCCTCGTAATGCCAATGGAAGAATTTGTTGGATCAAAGTGTGGTAGTCATAAGATTTTAGGCCATAAAGCTTCAATTTTTCCATAGAAACACAATTTCTTAAGTTAGAGCAGTATCCATCTGGAACTTTAAGTGCAGATAACATCTTGCAAAATTTGATTTTCTCAGCCTTAGAAAGTGTGAAACTTGCAGCAGGCAAATATATCCTTTTTTCATCCTATTGGCTGTAGCTCACTTCGAATTTCCAGATTTACTAGATCTAAACAAATGTTTAGTCCTTCCTTTGACTTTCCAGGTATATCAAGAAGGGTTTTCACGATGCTCTCACATACGTTTTTCTCAATATGCATCACATCTAAGATATGACGTACATGAAGAAACTCCCAATATTCAAGATCAAAAAATATTGACCTTTGTTTCCATGCAAGTTTAGACTTTGCCTCTGAAACCTTGTCCTTCTTTTTGATTTCTCAATATGCAATGTATTTTCTTACTTTTTTCCATACACATAATTAATATTTCTGGTCTTTGTAAAATTTATGTTCCAGTTAAAGGTTTAGGCTCAACATCAAACTCTTGACAACCATTAAATGGCTTTTTTGCTCTTCTATATGAATGATTTCTGTGCAAAAATCTCCTATGACCTTGATACACATTTTTTTAACTATGTTTCAAGTATACACTATATGTATTTTAGCACAAATTGGGCAAGCCAAATAACCTTTAACACTGCAGCCACTCAAATTTTCATACGCAGGAAAATTGTTTATCGTCCATAGTAATATGGCCTTTAAGGTGAATACCTCTTGCAATATGCATCATAAATTTCAACACCGACATCCCATAGCATTTTTAAATTATCAATAAGTGGTTGTAAGAAGATGTCAATATTATTTTTCGGCTGCTTAGGACCCGATATCAACAAGGTTAACATCATGAATTTTTGCTTCATACACAACCATGTTGGGAGATTGTTAAGTAATAAGCCATGTACTGTGATGACTACTTAAGGAGTTTTATGGATTTATCCCATCTGCTGCAAGTGCCAATCGGAGATTTCGTGGCTCACATGCAAAATCAGGCCATTTATGGTCTATTAATTTCCATGATGCTACATCTGCTGGATGTGTCATGTAATTATCAACTTCTCTTTCACTGGAATGCCATGTCAAATCTTTTGATATTTGACGAGTACCATACATTCTTCTAAACCTGGGTATGGGGGAAAAATACCACAAAACTTTTGCCGGCATGCCTACTTTTGAAAGATTGGATCCTTTAGGAATATTCCATCTTGATTCAGAACAATTTGGACATACATCAACATCCTTGTTTGCATTTCTATACAATATGCAATCATTTGGACATGCATGTATCTTTTCATATTGCATTCATAAGGCGCACAATGTCTTTTTGCTTCATATATTGATGTTGGCATCAAATTTCCTTTTGGAAGCACATCACCCCAAAAGCTTAATAGCTCATTGAAACTTGCATCGCTCCACCCATATTTTGTTTTAAAGTTGTATAATTGTACCAAAACAGAAAGCTTAGTGAACCTACTACAACCAGTATATAAAGGGCACTCAGCATCATCCAACAAGTCAACAAATTTCTTTGGATTACATTCAAATAGATTTCTGGCTGCTTCAACCATTTCCACAGCATCAATATCATCATTGAATTGAAGACAACATTCTTCAGCATCTAAGGTATACTTATCTTCCTCAACATTACATATATTTTCGCCATGCCATATCCATACGTCCTAACTTGAGTCGATACCATTACAAAAAAGATGATTTTTAACCACTGTGATATCATAAACTTTCATATTCCCATATTTTATGCATGGACAGTGTATGGAACTAAGGTCATCTAAATTTCTTTTAACATGATTCAAAAAAACTTTGACACCATCCTCATATCTTTTTGTACGTCTATCAGCAGAGTACCATGACTTATCTAGTCTGTTTAAATTCAAAAAATACTAGTAACTACTTAATTAAATCAAACTTAATTAAATCAACAAACATAATTAATTTTATCTAACAAACTAATAAATTTGAAAGATGACAAGTAAATTAAAAAGATAAATAATAACTTACAGTGGTTCAACTTTCTTTGCTTTGTCATCAATCTCTTTGGACCTACTTTTCATGCCCAATGAATCCACCATCTCTGTTCCTAAAATGAAAAAGATATTATGTTCAAAAACATATCAACTATCTTTATTTTTTAAAAAAAAAGAAAAATCAACAATCACCTTATTTTCAAAAGAAAAGAAAAGAAAATTAGGCTATAACATTAGGACCTCTGGGTACCTATAGCATCAATTTTCACCATCAAATCTCTAAAATTGAAATGATAAAGTATTCCCTAATTGCTATCCAAATCTATTCATGGGCCCAACTTTGGGCTTGAATATCTTTTCGAATAACAGTCCAAATGGAAAAATTAAAAAAAACCCCTAGAAACTAGGATCAACGTTGATCCGGGCCCTATATTCCTTTTTCTGACCACGGTCCATTACAGGGCTCAAAAACTCGGCCCAACTAGGCTCATAGACCGGCCCAACCCGGCCCAAAAAGCACAAACAGGGCTCCCCTGTTTCCCTCTCCCTTGCTTCACCCGAAACAGGAGAGAGCCGTGCCGGTGGCCAGGGCCGCCGCCAACCAATTTCTGGGCAGACCGGCCATCGGCGACCGGTCCAGGGCTGACCGCCAACGCGGCCTCCCCCTCTCTCTCCCTCTCTCTCTCTCTCTTCCTCTCTTTTCCCATACACGGCTCCTCACTGAGCCGATGGCATGGCCGGCCATCACTAGTTGGTCGAACCCTCACCGGACGCTCTCCCGGCACCGATGGGGGTCTCCGGTCAACCCTCAAGCCCAGCGAGGTGGCGAGCATGCCACTTGGCCCGAACCAAGGCGGGAGTCGGTTTGGCTCCTGCACAGGAGAGGGTCGCAGCCCTCTCCTCCGCCCTTCGCCCGCCTTCGCCGTTCAGTTTTGGTGTCCCCCATCGGACATCGCTCTAGGTCCGATGGGGCTACCGGCCATGCCTCAGACCCAGCGTCGTGAACGTGGGAGCTGGTTTGGCTTCTGCACAGGAGAGGGCCGCGGCCCTCTCCTCCGCTCTCCACCTGCCTCCGCCGCTCAGTTTCGGCAACCCCCACGAACGCTGCTCCAAGTCTAGTGGGGCTGCTGGCCGTGGCTCAGGCCCGGCGGGCACGCCGTCGGGCTCGAGCCAAACCCCACGCCGGCACTCCTCTTGCCCTCTCTCTCATCGTTAGCTAGATTTAAAAAAAATTACCTGTAGTTGAATCTCAGCCTGGTGAAGAACAAAACCCTAATCCTACCTGGTGATGGAGTCCTTGTAAACAAAATCCTGATCGATGATGGTGGAGTCTTCTCAGCCTTAATCTCGCGTAGTGGGCGGTGGAGTCTCCATAAATGAAACCCTAGAACAAAACTGCGAATGAAAGAAAAAAATTTGACTTTGGGTATCGCAAGGGTTTCGTTTAGGAAAAGGGGGGAAGTGAATTAGGAGGAGGGAAATTATATTAGACTACGTCTTAATTAAAATATATTAGACTACATCTTAATTAAAATGTAGTCTTTTATATTATAAGATATTAAAAACGTAGTCTTTTTATATTATCTGATAATATAAGACTACATCTTAATTAAAAACGTAGTCTAAATTTTATCAGATAATATAAGACTATGTCTTATTTAAAAACGTAGTCTTCTTATATTATCATATAATATAAGACTACGTCTTAATGAAAAATGTAGTCTTTTTATATATAAGACTACATCTTATTTAAAAATGTAGTCTTTTTATATTTTCATATAATTTAAGACTACGTTTTAAATAAAAGATGTCTTTTAATTTGTGAAAATATAAGACTACATTTTTTACGAAAAACGTAGTCTTTTTCCTAAAACCTATTGTAGTCTATTTAACTTTTTGTAGTAGTGTGAGTCAACTGCAGGGCACTATGACTGTCACGGTGCAGTAATATTGTACCCTGCTTCACCTCCATTTCCATGATAAGTCTCTTCAACCAAAGAGCCTCCTTGGCAGCCTCTGTAATCCCTATATACTCAGCTCTATTGTAAACAAAGCTGTAATAGGTTCAAGGGTGGATCTTCTTATATCCAGATCATCTGCAAAATTTACGTCTACAAACCCTTCAATGGACCTAATGACTTACTTGAGACATTAGATTTCTTCTTAGGTCTTTCTTGCTGCCCAAAAATTAGACCAAGTTCATGAGTTCCCTGAAGGTACCTCAAAATACACTTGAATGCCTTCCAGTGCTCCTTCCCTAGGTTTGCCATGAATTTGCTCATCTGGCTCACTATATATGCTATGTCAGGCCTGCAACACACCATAGCATATATAATGCTGCCCACTACACTAGCATATAGAACTCTCTCCATGTATTCTTTCTTCTTATTTATCTGGGGGTTCTGTAACTTAGAAAGAGATATGTGACTTATCAAAGGTGTTCCAACTGGTTTAGCATTATCCATCCCAAACCTCTCTAACACCTTCTGAATATATCCACCCAATGATAAGTGTAGAATTCTCTTGGTCCTATCTCTACAAATTTTTATCCCAAGTATCTTCCTAGCTGACCCCAAATTCTTTATCTCAAATTTTGTTGCTAATGCAAATTTCAGCCCATTCACTACTTAAATACTCCTGCTGGCAATGAGCATATCATCCACATACAAAAGGAAATATAGTGCATCATCCTCATCCATATTTCACATAGACACAAGCATCATGTTCACATCTAGAAAATCCAAGGCCCAAAATAAAAGTATCAAACTTTTGTATCACTGACAGGGTGACTGCTTTAAACCATAAAAAGATTTCTTTAGTAGACATACTTTTTTCTTTCAATCCAGATTCTTTGAAACCCTTTGGTTGCTTCATGTATATCCTTTCCTTTAGACTCTCATGTAAGAAAGCCATCTTCACGTCCATCTACTGCAACTCCATACCATGCTGTGCTATAAGAGATAACAACACACGAATTGAAGCATGACGTACCACTGAAGAGAATACATCTATGTAGTCCACTTCCTCTCTCTATGATAACCCTTTTACAACAAGTCTTGCTTTATATCTTACTCCACCTTGCTCGAAAAGTGTCTTCTTCTTGGTGAACACCCATTTTGAACCAATGGCCCGAGCATCTCTAGGTAGATCCACTAGCTACCATGTCTTGTTCTATTTTAGGGATTCCATCTCCTCCATCATGGCCTACATCCATAACTCTCTTTCTGAGATTTCCATGGCTTTTTGGAAGGTCTCTGGATCTTCATTTGCAGAGATGAAAGCATAGGAATCATCTCATCAATGCGATACTGAGCAGGTTTAATGATGGTACACTTTGCCTTGTGCAGTACCACACCCCTTTGATCATCTCTCAAAGCTGAAGTGCATGACTCTACCTGTACCTCCTTCTGAACTGATGGTTCTCCTGACTGATCCTTTACATGTATAGGAACATGCATACCAAACTCTACCTCAAAAGAAGCACGTTTTGAAGTAGTAGAAGGAACATCATCTGTTAGCCAATGTTGTGCACTGCTATCCTGTCTAGCCTTTTTAGCCTCATCTGCAATCTCTAACCTCTTCAAGATACTCTTCTCATCAAAAATAATGTCTCTACTGATGATACACTTCTATGAATCTGAACTCCATAGCAAATAGCTTTTAACTCCTTATAGATACCCAATGAAGATCAACTTTTGTGATTTTGGGTCCAGCTTGCTCCTTTTAATTGCCTTCACGTGTGCATAGGCTGGGCAACCAAAAATCCTCAAGTATCCAAGCTTCACCTTCTTCCTACTCCAGATCTTCTCTGAAATGCCTCCATCAAGTTTTCGATTCGGAGACCTGTTAACTAGAAAACTAGCATACATAACTGCATCATCCCAAAATACCTTGGGCAATGATGCTTGCAGCCTCAAACTCCTAGCCTTCTCTATCAATGTGCAAATCATCCTCTCTGCCACACTGTTCTGATGGGGAGTCATCCTCACTGTGTAATGGCTTTGGATCCCATTTTTCTCATAGTAGCTTCTGAATTCATTGCTTGTGTACTCCCCTTCATTGTCAGATCTTAAACACTTCGCTGGTTTTTCTGTCTCCTTTTCAATACCAACTCTCCAAGACTTAATCGGGCAAATACCTTTGATTTTTTTCTTATCAGATATACCCATACCTTCCTGGAGTAGTCATCGATGAAGGTCAAAAAATACTTAGCCCCACCTATGGCTGATACAGGGGCCTGTCCCCATACATGTGAGTGAACTAGTTTCAGCATACCTTCACTCTACTTAGAACTGCTGGAAAACCTCACCCCATGTTGTTTGCCATAAATATATGACTCACAAATGTTATTGTCCTCCTTCTTAAGTGCTGGAATCAGGCCTCTTTTACTGAGTTCTGTAAGCCCTTTATCACTCATGTGTCCCATCCGATAGTGCCACAGTCTATAGACCAACTGTTCCTCCTGTGCCGCTGCTAGCATCTTGCACCATCTACGACTACTGAGCCTTCCATCTGATAGAGATTATTTTCTAACCTTTTTTCTTTCATCACCACTAATGCACCCTTGGTTATCCTCAAACATCCACTCCCCAGCTAGCTTCCAAAAGCATACCCATGCTTCTTCAGGTAGCCTAAAGAAATTAGATTCTTCAACTCTGAAACATGTTTGACATTGATCAAAGTCCTTATAACCCCATAATGCATCCTCACCCTTATGTTTCCAACAACAACAGCCTTATAAGGATGATTATCACCAAGGCATACACTCCCTCCATCAGATTCTTCATAAGTTGCAAACCACTCTCTATGCGAAGTATAGTGGTGAGAACATGCTGAGTCAAGTATCCAACAATTATCACACTTCTTGGTCCCATCTAAAACTATCCGTACATCATCTCAACTATCTTCAGATAAATTTGCACAACCATTGCTGGCTGAACCTTCCTTGGAAATGCCCTTCCTCTTCTTATTCTTCAGAAGTGGGCAATTCCTCTTTAGGTGACCAATCTGATAACACTTATAACATTTTCATGCTTCCCTCTTGCCTCGAGATTTAGATCTGCCTTTGGACTTGCCTTTAACCTTTTCCCAAGTTCTCCCTTGCCTCTCATTCACAGTAAGCACCTCTGTGTTAGAGTTCCCCATGCAGATTTTCTCTCTTTGCTGGTTTGATCTCAGCACCCCCACAACCTCTTCATAATACAGGGTATCCTTTTCGTACACCAAGGTTGTAATTAGACCATCATAGGAACTGAATAACGAACACAACAAGATGAAGGTCTTATCTTCTTTATCAATCTTCACATCAAGGCTCATCACCTATGAGCACACCTTATTAAATTTTTGAATATGGGCCACAAGATTACCTCCCTCAGGCATTCTTAAGCTATACAACTGTTTCTTCATCCACAGCTGATTTGTCATGCTCTTTTCTATTTAAGTGTTCTCTAAAGTTTTTCAGAGCCCCCTTTCCATGGCCTGTGTGCAAATCTTCGGCAAGACTTGATCAGCCAAACATATTCTGATTGTGCGAAATGCAATCTCCTCTAACTCCTTCCAATCCTCATAACTTACATTATCCAGTCTTTGTTTCACCAAGACCTTATAAATTCTTTGCTGTACCAATAAATCCTTCACCCTTTACTGCCATAGGGTAAAGTTTTTCTTTCCATCAAACTTCTCAAAATCCAATTTGAGACTACTAGATGCCATACCAACCAATAAAATAAAGCAAACATAGCAAAACAAAAATTTAACTTGCTGCAGAAATTTTTTGATTTGATACCTTACTAAGAAAAGTCCAAGATCCAATCTTTTTCCACCAAATCATCGAGGCTCTGATACCAAATCATTGAGGCTCTGATACCAAATGAAGGGGAATTCGTTCTCTTTCAACCCTTGGAGGATGGCATGAATTTGACCACTCCTAAGTTGTGTGAAGATGCGGAAGCAAGATGATACCCCTGCTAAAATTCTGTAGCAGAATTTTGAATCTTGATCTTGATAATTTCCCCCAATAGATGGCAACTAGGGTTTTTCTTGATTTCTTGTGCCCTAAGTTTACAAGAAATGATCGTGATCTCTCTTCCTTCACATCTGAACCTTTAGATCAGATCCACAATCAAAAAAGAAATGGCTTCTTGGATGAAGGGCGGCTAGGGTTTTTTTCTTCTTCAAGAACGTGCAACTTTCTTCATCCTTAGGAAACTGATTGCAAGAAAGACATCTAGGAATTAGATGGTAGCAGCAAAAAGCCCTAGAGATCTAAGGCATCAATGTGTGAGAGGGATGAAATGTAAGAAAGAGAAAATCATGCGTGTTAGAGAAGAGGAGAGAGACAAATTGATTAATAGAAAGAAAAGGGTTCTGCATGCTTCTTCTTCTCTCTTCTTGGATGATTATATGAAGCCACGACCCATGATCGCTACCAAGACCAAAAAAATGATGCCTAATTACATGCATAATAAATCCTAAAAAAATTCCTTGGACTAATCCATACCTTAGGCCAAAACCTGGCCCAGTGATAGACTAGTCCCTTTAAGACCCAACAATCTGGACCTTGAACCCGTGGAGCCTATAAACCTTCACCCTAAGACTAAAACCAGCCCTAAACCCATGATACCATATGAACCATACGCCCTCCTTCAGCATCACCTCATAAATGAAGTGTTGTAGGCATCCTCTTGCCCAATTTAGGCTTTGAAGTACCACATCAGGCTCTACATCTAAAGCCTAAAAGTTTTCATGTCTTAGTTTTGATACTATGTACTCTTCTTTGTCATTTATCTTTATATGGAAGGATTCATAAGCTTCTGAAGCTTAAAAGTTCAAAGGCCACCAAGTCTTACCTCAGTTGTTCCCCACAATTAGTGCTAAAATTTCTTGAATACCACCTACCTGGGATTGAATTCTATCATCAATCGATTTTATCAGAGATTCATCCCACCCTAGTTCTTTAAGAGTTTTTTTTATGTAATTTGTTCTTCAGATTTTAATTATACCTGGCATATATAATCAAGGTATGCATCAAATATTCCCAATTGCTACTCTAATCATAAAACAAAATTGCAATTTTATTAAAAATAATTATTCAAACTCAATAGCAAATATGCATGATCCCCATCATAGCTTTTATCTTTGATCCTGATCTAACCTTAATTCTATTCAAAAGGTATATTGTAAACCATATATTTTAAGCAATCATTGGAAGTTTTAAACGGTATGTTTTGAATGTAGATCAAATGCATCGGCTCAAAATCCAAGCAGCACTAATATAAAAATAATAATAATAATAATAAAAGATTAAAAAACTATTAAAATAAAATTATATTAAAAATAATAATAAGTCAATAGCTAATCTTTAGCTCTCTCTCTTTCTCTACCAACTCTCTTAGATGCATGCACACTCTTTTGACTCTCTTCCCTTCCTACAGAGTGCTATTAAACAATCCTTCTTAGCTTTTATCCTATTTCTAATCAAATACATAAATACATAATAGACTCCTATTCACCATAAAATTTGTTAGGATTAAAAGCTAATCCTTATCACTAAAAAAGAAAGTTTGTTTGGACTACAACGTTAATTTTTAGAAAAGTTCATAATTTCTTCCAACACACTCTCTCTCATTATGAACATTATGCTAATAATGCCAAGCTTACACTACAAGAAAATACTGAAATAGCGACGCAAATTTAGCGACGCATAATTGCGTCGCTAAATTGCGACCACTTTGCGACGCCTTTGTGACAACAAAATATTGCGACTCATTAGCGACTCAATTAACCAAAAAATCAAAAAAAATTAAATTTTAATATTGCGACGCAAATATTGCATCGCAATATTTTTAAATTAATTTTTTATAAAATATAAATATCAATAAAAATATTGCGACGCAATATTTGCGTCGCAATGTTTTTAACAGAATTAAATATTTTAAATAGCGACGCATTAGCGATGCAATAAAATAGATAATTAAAAAAATTATTTTTAATTTAGCGATGCACCAATTGCGTCGCAAATAATTGAAATAAAATTAAATTTTATAAAATCTAATTATCAGAAAAAAATATTGCGACGCATCACAGTGCGTCGCAATATTTTTAAAAAAATTAATATATTAAATAGCGACGCATTAGCGACGCAATAAACTAGAAAATAAAAAAATTATTTTTAATTTAGCGACGCAGCAAATGCATCACAAATAATTTAAATGGAATTATATTATTTACAGTATTAATATTTTAAAAAATATTGCGACGCCAACCAGTGCGTCGCAATATTTTGAAAAGAATTAAATATTTTAAATAGCGACGCCTTAGCGACGCAATAAAAAAAAAAGAAAAATTATTTTTAATTTAGCGACGAAATAATTGCATCACAAATAATTTAAATAGAATTATATTTTTTACAGTATTAATATTTTAAAAAAGATTGCGACGCCACCCAGTGCGTCGCAATATTTTGGAAAAAATTAATATTTTAAATAGCGATGCAATAAATTAGAAAATAAATTAAAATTATTTTTAATTTAGCGACGCAATAACTGTGTCATAATTATTTTAAATAAAATTAAATTTATAAATTATAAATATGAGAAAAAATAATTACGACGTAACACAGTGAGTTGCAATGTTTTTAAAAAATTAATTATGTTAAATAGCGACGCATTAGCGATGTAATAAGCCAAAATATTAATTAGAAAATTATATTTTAATATAGCGACATACTTATTGCATCATAATTATTAGAATTAAAGTTAATTTTTTATATATTATAATTATCATATTAAAAAATACGACGCAACCCTTTGCGTCGTTATATTTAAAAAAATTAATTATGTTAAATAGCGATCGGTCCAAAATCGATCGTGACCGATCAGAATAAGGGCTTGGATCGATCGCAACCCTCGGATTGTCGCCGATCGGACCGATCGCCACGTTTCGAGATCGGTCGTGGCCGATCGGGATCAGGGCTTGGATCGATCGCAACCGTTGGATCATCGCCGATCTTGGATGGATCGCCACGGTCCGAGATCGGTCGTGGCCGATCGAGATCAGGGCTTGGATCGATCGCAACCATCGGATCTTTGCCGATCGGATCGATTGCCGCGGTCCGTGATCGGTCGTCGCCGATCGGGATCAGGGCTTGGATCGATCGCAACCGTTGGATCGTCGCTGATCTCAAACAGATCGCCACGGTCCGAGATCGGTCGTGGCCGATCGGGATTAGGGCTTGGATCGATCACAACCATTGGATCGTCGCCGATCTCGGACGGATTGCAACTGTCCGAGATAGGTCGTGGCCGATCGGGATCAGGGCTTGGATCGATCGCAACCGTCGGATCTTTGCCGATCGGACCGATTGCCGCGGTCCGCGATCGGTCGTCGCCGATCGGAATTAGGGCTTGGATCGATCGCAACCCTCGGATCATCGCCGATCGGATGGATCGCCACGGTCCGAGATCGATCATGGCCGATCGGGATCAGGGCTTGGATCGATTGCAACCGTCGGATCGTCACCGATCTCGGACGGATTGCAACTGTCCGAGATAGGTCGTGGCCGATCGGGATCAGGGCTTGGATCGATCGCAACCGTCGATCTTTACCGATCGGACTGATTTTCGCGGTCCGCGATCGGCCGTCGCCGACCGGAATCAGGGCTTGGATCGATCGCAACCCTCGGATCGTCGCCGATCGAACGGATCGCCACGGTCCGAGATCGATCGTGGCCGATCGGGATCAGGGCTTGGATCGATCGCAACCGTCGGATCGTCGCCGATCTCGGACGGATTGCAACTGTCCGAGATAGGTCATGGCCGATCGGGATCAGGGCTTGGATCGATCGCAACCATTGGATCTTTGCCGATCGGACCGATTGCCGCGGTCTGTGATCGGTCATCGCCGATCGGGATCAGGGCTTGGATTGATCACAACCGTTGGATCGTCGTCGATCTCGGACGGATCGCCACGATCCGAGATCGGTCGTGGCCGATCGGGATCAGGGCTTGGATCGATCGCAACCGTCGGATTGTCGCCGATCTCGGACAGATTGCAACTGTCCGAGATAGGTCATGGCCGATCAGGATCATGGCTTGGATTGATCGCAACCGTCGGATCTTTGTCGATCGGACCGATTGCCATGGTCCGCGATCGGTCGTCGCCGATCGGAACCAGGGCTTGGATCGATCGCAACCCTCGGATCGTCGCCGATCGGACAGATCGCCACGGTCCGAGATCGGTCGTGGCCGATCGGATCAGGGCTTGGATCGATCGCAACCGTCGGATCGTCGCCGATCTCGGACAGATTGCAACTGTCCGAGATAGGTCGTGGCCGATCGGGATCAGGGCTTGGATCGATCGCAACCATCGGATCTTTGCCGATCGGACCGATTGCCGCGGTCCGTGATCGGTCGTCGCCGATCGGAATCAGGGCTTGGATCGATCGCAACCCTCGGATCGTCGCCGATCGGACGGATCGCCACGGTCTGAGATCAGTCGTGGCCGATCGGGATCAGGGCTTGGATCGATCGCAACCATCGGATCATCGCCGATCTCGGACGGATTGTAACTGTCCGAGATAGGTCGTGGCCGATCGGGATCACGGCTTGGATCGATCGCAACCATCGAATCTTTGCCGATCGGACCGATTGCCGCGGTCCGCGATAGGTCGTCGCCGATCGGGATCAGGACTTGGATCGATCGTAACCGTTGGATCATCGCCGATCTCGGACGGATCGCCATGGTCCGAGATCGGTCGTGGCCGATCGGGATCAGGGCTTGGATCGATCGCAACCGTCGGATTATCGCCGATCTCGGACGGATTGCAACTGTCCGAGATAGGTCATGGCCGATCGGGATCAGGGCTTGGATCGATCGCAACCGTCGGATCTTTGCCAATCGGACCGATTGCTGTGGTCCGCGATCGATCGTTGCCGATCATCAGGGCTTGGATCGATCGCAATCGGATCGTCGCCGATCGACGGATCGCCATGGTCCGAGATTGGTCGTGGCCGATCGGGATCAGGGCTTGGATCGATCGCAACCATCGGATCTTTGCCGATCGGACCGATTGCCGCAGTCCGCGATCGGTCGTCACCGATCGGGATCAGGGCTTGGATCGATCGCAACCGTTGGATCGTCGCCGATCTTGGACGGATCGCCACAGTCCGAGATCGATCGGGATCAGGGCTTGGATTGATCGCAACCGTCGGATCATTGCGATCTCGGACGGATTGCAACTGTCCGAGATAGGTCGTGGCCGATCGGGATCATGGCTTGGATCAATCGCAACCGATCTTTGCCGATCGGACCGATTGCCGCGGTCCGCGATCGGTCGTCGCCGATCGGGATCAGGGCTTGGATCGATCGCAACCGTTGGATCGTCGCCGATCTCGGACGGATTGCCACGGTCCAAGATCGGTCGTGGCCGATTGGGATCAGGGCTTGGATCGATCGCAACCGTTGGATCGTCGCCGATCTCGGACGGATTGCAACTGTCCGAGATAGGTCGTGGCCGATCGGGATCAGGGCTTGGATCGATCGCAACCGTCGGATCTTGCCGATCGGATCGATTGCCGCGGTCCGCGATCGGTCATCGCCGATCAAAATCAGGGCTTGGATCGATCGGATCGTTGCCGATCGGACGGATCGCCATGGTCCGAGATCGGTCGTGGCCGATCGGGATCAGGGCTTGGATCGATCACAACCGTCGGATCGTCGCAATATTTTTTAAATAAATTTATGTAATTAAAAATTTTATAAAATAAATTGCGATGCCATTTATCGTCGCAATTATTAACATTAATTATAAATATTATCATTTATAAATATTAACAAATTATTGCGACGCCTTAGCGACACAGTTTAAAAAAATATAAACAAATATTGCGAAAATATATGCGTCGCAATATTATTAGAATACATATAGCTGATTAAAAATATTAAAAAATAATTGCGATGCAATTTTTGTCGCAATTATTATAATAAATTTAAATATTTTCATTTAAAAATATTTAAAAAATAATTGCGACGCACTGCTTGCGTCGCAATATATGTAATAAGTTTTTATTTTAATCAATTTAAATTATTAAAAAAATATTGCGACGCCTTAGCGACGCAATTATTAGAAAATAAAAATATTTTTCCCGCCAGATGATGGCGCCAATTTAGCGACTCGTTAGCGACGCATTTATTGGCGTCGCTATGTTTTCAGAAAATTATTATAAACATGTATTAACGATGGATTAGCGACGCCTAGTGCGTCGCTAAGACAAAAAAAAAAAAAAAATTGCGACAAAATTGCGACGCAATTTTGGCGTCGCTAATTACCTATATTTAAGCCGGCCCTTTCTCCTTTCCTCCTTCCGTCTTGACCTAGCCGCCGCCGTGATCCTCGCTCGATACTCCGGCGCATCCCCGTCCTCCGGCTACCCGGCGATCTCATCCGACTCCGGCTACCCGGCGATCTCATCTCAACCAAGGTTAGCCCCAATAATCTTTAAAAAAAATATTTTTTTTATTGATTTCCCTACGGCCACGGCCGCTGCCGTGGCCGTCTTCTCCGGCCACGGCCGCTGCCGTGGCCGGCAGTGGCCTGGCCACGGTGGCCAGGCCACTGTAATCACAAAAAAAAAAAATTTTTTTTTTTTAACAGGGGGGAGGGGAGGAAACCCCCCCCCCTTTTTTTCTTGTCCGGCCACGGCCGTGGCCGCGGCCGGACAAGGCGGCCACGGCCGCTGCCATGGCCGGCAGTGGCCTGGCCACGGTGGCCAGGCCACTGTAATCAAAAAAAAAATTTTTTTTTTTTAACAGGGGGGAGGGGAGGAAACCCCCCCCTTGTTTTTTCTTGTCCGGCCACGGCCGTGGCCGCGGCCGGACAAGGCGGCCACGGCCGCTGCCGTGGCCGTCTTCTCCGGCCACGGCCGCTGCCGTGGCCGCAGTGGCCTGGCCACGGTGGCCAGGCCACTGTAATCACAAAAAAAAATTTTTAACAGGGGGGAGGGGGGAAACCCCCCCCCCTTGTTTTTTCTTGTCCGGCCACGGCCGTGGCCGCGGCCGGACAAGGCGGCCACGGCTGCCGTGGCCGTCTTCTCCGGCCACGGCGCTGTGGCCGGCAGTGGCCTGGCCACGGTGGCCAGGCCACTGTAATCAAAAAAAATTTTTTTTTTTTTAACAGGGGGGGGAGGAAACCCCCCCCCCCTTTTTTTTCTTGTCCGCCACGGCCGTGGCCGCGGCCGGACAAGGCGGCCACGGCCGCTGCCGTGGCCGTCTTCTCCGGCCACGGCCGCTGCCGTGGCCGGCAGTGGCCTGGCCACGGTGGCCAGGCCACTGTGACAAAAAAAAAAATTTCCCTTAACTGGGGGGGGGGGGGGGGAAACCCCCCCCCCCCCTTTCTTTTCTTGTCCGGCCACGGCCGCTGCCGTGGCCGGCAGTGGCCTGGCCACGGTGGCCAGGCCACTGTGACAAAAAAAAAAAAATTTCCTTAACAGGGGGGAGGGGGAAAACAGTGGCCTGGCCACGGTGGCCAGGCCACTGTGACAAAAAAAAAAAAAAATTTCCTTAAGGGGGGAGGGGGGAAACCCCCCCCCCTTCTTTTCTTGTCCGGCCACGGCAGCGGTGGCCAGGCCACTGTGACAAAAAAAAAAAAAAAAATTTCCTTAACAAAAAAAAAAAAAATTTCCTAAACAGGGGGAGGGGGGATAGACTGTTTGTTATGTCTTGATTATTCAATAATATTTGTAATGCTAGATAGGAAGTCTTGTTATTATTATTTAATTTACATAATATTTATGCAATAATTAATTTAAGCAGAATGTTTATGATAATAGTATTTGTGCATTTATACTCATTTACAATTGTTATGTCTTGATTATTTATATTCTGCTGCAAACTGAATGATGCATTACATTTGAAATGCTAAATAAAATGTTTTGTTGTAATATTATTTAATTTCCAGCAACAAATTAGTAGTTTCAATGATTTACATTTTAGTATTCGCAAACATTTGTATTTGACGTAATAATCTTAAAAAGTTAGTGATTACATGTATAATTCACAAGAAGTTAAGAATAACAAGCATAAGTTCGATTGTCTTCGGACTTCCATAATCACAGCACTTTAACCTTTAGACCCGTTTGAGAATTTGTAAGCCTTAGTCTTGCAAATTCTCAAATTGTCCTGGTGGACAGTTTGGGAATATTTCTTGTGACATGTTAGTCTGCTAGTAATCATCGTGGGGTGAGATTTCGGTTTGCATTTGCTCATACGTTCTCCTAGTGTGGCTTATATACCACACATGTAGGAGAACATATGGGGAAATGCTGCCGAAATTTCAATGTTACCGATCGATGATAATTAATAGCAGAATAACATATCACAAAAAATATTCTTGAATGGGATAGGGCCTTACCTTATAGACATGGAGTGAAGGTAGAATTATTTAAGACACTTGAATTCTTGTGAAGTCTAATGACTAAACGCACCGCCTTGCGGCCCGACACAAACTCAAGCCCTCCCTTTAGCCATGAACCTATGCATCGGTCCTTGCTAGCACCCCAAGGATCGTAGCCGTGGCTCGCCCTTGCATGGTAGGGTCCTTAGTTACCTAAAAAAAATTTGGGTACTTATAAATGATTTAATTGGTTGTAATTAACCTTAGTTGTGCCCAAGAAATAATTTAGTTATATATTTATTAATACTAATATAGTTTTATTTTTTGGTTTCATTTAATGATTTACCAGACTTTGTATAAGTCGGTCAAAAATGAGCGGGACTCGCTCATGGATGTATGCAAGGATAAAAGATGGCTTGCTGAATCCAGATTTTCTGAATGGATTGGAAGAATTTATCGCATTTGCATGTAGCCAACCTGAATGGATGGATGGGCCTAGGATTAGGTGCCCATGCAACTTCCACAGGTGTCAGAATAAAGCCTACAGAGATGTGGAAACTGTTAAGGTGCATTTGTGTAAGAAGGGTTTTGTTCCTGATTACTATGTTTGGTACTGTCATGGTGAACCAGAGGATATTCCAGCAGCTGTTATAGGCCAACAAGAGTCAATTCCCGTAGATGAACCATTTGTGAATTTAAACACATATGAACAAATGGTGATGAATGCATCGGGTAATGACTTCAATCAGAATACATTTATGGAAGAACCAAATCCAGAAGCACAACAATTTTACGATATGTTGCGTGCTGCAAATCAAGAATTGTATCCTGGGTGTGAGGGTCATTCCCAGTTCTCTACAGCTGCTCGAATGTTGAATATTAAGGCAGAACATCGATTATCAGAAAAGGCGTTCAATTCTGTAGCTGAGTTAATCAAAGAAATTCTGCCAAATGATAATGTTGCCGCAGACAGTTTTTACGCAACAAAGAAGTTGTTGCGTGGGCTTGGGCTCCCAGTTAATAAGATCGATTGTTGCTTGAACAATTGTATGATATTTTGGGGTGAAGACTCAGAGCTGAGATGGTGTAAGATTTGTGGGCAATCGAGGTTCAAAAACACCGAAGGAGGAGCCGGTACAAGTAGGAGGAAAAGTGTGCCTTACAAGAGGATGCATTACTTTCCTCTTACCCCACGCCTGCAGAGATTATACAGATCTGAGGCAACAGCTGCTGATATGAGATGGCATGCCGAACATGAATCTAAAGAGGATGAAATGCGGCATCCATCAGATTCAAAGGCTTGGAAGCATTTCAATGAAAATCATCCTGATTTCGCTGAAGATATAAGGAATGTGAGATTAGGTCTTTGTACCGATGGCTTCCAACCATTTGGTCAAGCGGGGCAACAGTATTCATGTTGGCCTGTGATACTGACTGTATATAACCTTCCTCCGTGGAAGTGCATGAAAGATACTGCAATGTTTTTAACCGTTTTGGTTCCAGGACCATCAAATCCAAAGGAAAAGATTGATGTCTTTCTGCAACCGTTGGTGGCCGAATTGAAAATGTTGTGGGAAACAGGAGTGGTAGCCTACGACATTTCTATGAAACAAAATTTCTTAATGAGAGCTGCTTTGATGTGGACAATAAGTGATTTTCCGGCATATGCAATGTTGTCTGGTTGGAGCACTGCTGGACGTCTGGCATGCCCTCATTGCATGTATGATTCGGATGCATTTACATTGCAGAAGAGTGGTAAGCAGTCATGGTTTGATAACCATAGGAAGTTCTTGCCCCCAAATCATCCTTACAGGCGTAACTTGATCGCCTTCCGGAAGAACAAAGCAGTCACAAAATTTGCCGAACCGGTTAGGTCCGGCACGGATCTATTTGATTCTATAGAGCATTTGGGGTTGATGTATGCATGGGAACGGATGCAGATAGAATAAATAGCCGTATATGTAAAGAACATAACTGGAAGAAGCGAAGTATATTTTGGGATTTGCCTTATTGGAGCACAAATCTCATCCGGCACAACTTGGATGTTATGCATATCGAGAAAAATTTCTTTGATAACATATTTAACACGGTGCTAAACATCCCGGGAAAAACAAAAGATACTGCAAAGTCAAGAGAAGAACTTAATCAGTACTGCAGAAGAGGTGATTTGAGAAGGAGTGCCGATGGGACCTATCCTAAAGCATGTTACACTCTTGACAGAAATTCACGAGAAGTTTTATGTAACTGGCTAAGAGGGTTAAAATTTCCAGATGGTTATGCCTCAAATATCGGTAGGTGTGTGGACATGCATAAGCTCAAGTTGTTCGGCATGAAGAGCCACGACTGCCATGTTTTCATGCAACGATTATTACCTATAGCTTTTCGTGAGTTGCTTCCGCAACATGTCTGGAAGGCAATTACGGAGCTCAGCTTATTCTTCAAGGAGTTATCTGCCGCAGTCATTACTTCTGCATCCATGGCAAGGCTTGAGGAGGAAATTCCAATTATTTTATGCAAGCTTGAGCGAATATTTCCTCCCAGTTTTTTTGACTCAATGGAGCATTTACCGGTTCACTTGCCATACGAAGCGAGCATAGCTGGTCCCGTGCAGTATCGCTGGATGTATCCTTTCGAGAGGTAAATATATACATCATTAAGATATGTTGACATTTCAAATATTATTTCATTGCTTGAAAAATTCGTTAATTTTTTGTTGCAACTTTACATATAGGTATCTTAAGAAGTTAAAAAATAATGTGCGTAATAAGGCAAGGGTTGAAGGTTCTATATGCAATGCACACTTGGTCGAAGAAGTTTCAGCTTTTGCCTCACATTACTTTGAGGGTCACGTCCACACGAGGAGCCGAAATCATGGTCGTAACGATGACGTATGTGTGGACGAAGCAGAAGCTAATGACGGTAGAATATCAATTTTTAAAGCTATCGGCCGTTCATTTGGTGGGCAGAAGTCAAGAAATCTTAGCGATATGGAGTATAATGCAGCACATTATTACATCCTAATGAACTGTCGAGAAGTCGATCCATATATTGAGTAAGTGTATACTTCAATGCTAAATTGAAAATTTAAATTTATATAATAATATACCATAATATTTAATTTCTAACAGTAGTTTTCATCCTTTTCATCCCATAAGGATGTTTGTGATAGACAACGACAGATGAATCCCGACATCAGTCAAGTTGCAATTGGGCAGAAATTAGAAACGGAGTTTGCTTACTGGTTTTATGAATTTGTGAGTAGTATCACTCAATCAATTTCGATAATGGCTATTATTTTTTGAATTGGATGTCAATAGCTTATTAATTTATAGGTCAACGGTCCATGGTCGACAACCGACAATATTTTCATTAAATGTCTATCGCAATGGCCATTGAAGACCGTAACAACCTCTACTGGCTATTTTGTAAATGGGTACAAATTTCAGATTGAACGATTAGCAGCTTCAAGAGGCACGCAGAACTGGGGCGTGTGTGTAAAAGGAGAAAGTGTTGGAGCAAATATGCAGGATTATTATGGAAAGTTAGTAGAGGTGGTTGAAGTTGAATATCCCGGTTGGCCTATGAAACGAACCGTATTGTTTCGTTGTGATTGGTTCGATCCGATAGTTCCTGTGGGCAAAAGGGTTCATAACGACTATAATTTGGTTGAAGTGAACCATCGACGAAGATTGCAGAAATATGACCCATTCATCCTTGCATCCCAAGCTCAGCAAGTCTTTTACTGCGGATATCCAAGTTTGCGCAACGACAAGCGAGATTGGTGGGCCGTTTCTAAAATCGTCCCACGTTCAACAATCGTATTAGAGGAGAGTTCATCAAGTCAATCAACCGAGTGCCCTGCATTTCAAGAGGATGAGATGGAAATGCATGCAATTGAGGATGACACAAGGGCTCCTGAAACATCACTTAGAGATCCAAGTGGTGATGTCCAACAAATTGCGGATGCAAATGTTCGGTTTCCTTCCGATGATAATGAAACTGATTCGCAATCCGATACGGCATCGGATGTTGAACCAACATTTCACGAAACAAATGACACCGATTAAACATAAAGGTTTTTTAAAATTTAACTTTTTTTATAAGTGTTAAATTCTTACATAGTCAATCATTAATCGTAATTTAATTGTGTGAATCTTTAGTATTTTCAGTATGAGGGGCAGAGGTAGATCTACCGACGACAGTTTGGGTGAGCAGAGACGTAGTTTGGATCCTGCGACATCAGATCACATGAGCGTCGGAGATGGAGAGTTTGGATCTCCAGCAGAGGCGCAGCCTTCGATCTCTGCACCAGTATTACCATCCACCCGATCGGCACAGACCTCCGAGAGTTCTTCCACCATCGGCGGCCGCACTGTACTTAGACTTGATGCTCAGGGGATGTAAGTATATACTAATTAAAAATATTTTATTTATGTTTTTAAGTCATTTACTTATAAACTTGCATTTTTTTAACAGATTCATTGAGCAGCATCATGTCTCCAGCCACATCAGCGCCGTTTTTCAGAGGCGTGCAGATCCCAGTGGCTACGATTGGCGCCACGTATCGCCAGCCACGAGGGAGTTTTATTTTTCTGAGTTTCAGGTAAACTTATTAAATACAATTTATCAGTGATATATAATTCTTTAAAGTTAATAAATTCAGAAACTAACTGTTTATTTTAATGCAGAAAAAGTTTACGTGGGATCCTGCCACCCATGATGCCATTAGGGCAGCATGGGAGGCTCTGACGCGACGCCGATACTCCGACATGCTTCATCGTTGGAGGTCATCGGGTCAGCGTCCTGCGCACGTGCCAGAGGGTATTTGGCACGAGTGGCAGCAGGCCTGGGAGTCCGATGGCTGGCGCAGGAGTCCGCATCAGCCAGCACGAACCGCCGATCTGAGAAGGGCGGTCCTGGCACGGGTCTCTCCCGTCATACTTCGGGCTCCATTTCGATTCAGGAGCACAGACGGCGTATGGTAAGAAAACATAAATATTTTAATTACTATTTTAGTTATTTACAAATATTTGTATTAATATCATTTTTTTTATTGTTATAGACTGAGCAGGAGGGCGGAGATCCTGGTGAGTTTCGTCTATTCAGGGCGACACACACCAGGAGGGACGGCTCCTGGGTCGACACGCGATCACGGGAGGTTGCGGTAAGAAATTAGATTTATGTAGTATCTGTTTAATTTCTAAAATTTTATTTCGAGAAATTTATTAACTCATTTATTGTTGATTTCATAATTTCAAGACACGAGTCGAGGAGCTTCGCTCCCAGGCATCGCAGGTCGACTCTACTGATGGGGAGACGCCCGTCGAACTCTCAGCAGAGGAGAGTCGACGTGTTTTTGGAGGCTGTTGGTGCCCAGCCACGAGACCGCAGGGTCTATGGTATGGGCACTAGAGCTTCTACATTTTTTCCCCATCAGGCCTCCAGCTCGCGAGTTCCTGCTGATCTTCCTCCCGAGCGTTTACAGGAGCTTCGCAGATCTATTGCAGAGGAGTTCGCCAGGAGGTCGAGCAGGATTTTGAGGATCGTATGCGAGGCCGGGATCAGGAGGTTGCAGACATGCGAGATGAGATGCATTATTTGCGGGATATGGTTAGCCGCTTGTCGCAGAGTCTTCAGCCTCCACAGCCTCCACAGCCTCCACGTGATCGTTCAGATTCTTGATGTATTTTTTTTTTTTTTTTATGTTGTAAAAACTTCAAAATTTTATATATAAATTATTTTTTGAAATATATTATTGTTTGGATTGAGTGAAAAATGTTTGTATCAATATTTAGATTTAGCGAAATTGTATTAACCGTTTTAATTTTTAATCATTTAAATATTTTTAAAAAAAAATTTGCGACGCATTAGCGACTGATATTGGATCGCTAATATTTTTAAAAATTATTATTAAATATTGCGACGCAATGACCTGGCATCGCAATAATTTAAAAATAAATTAATAGCGACGCATTAGCGACTAAATTGAGTCGCTATTTATCTTAAAAATTATTTTAAATATTGCGACGCAATTACCTTGCGTCGCAATATTTTAAAATAATTTTTATTTGCGACGCATTAGCGACTCAAATTTCGCTATTATAAAAATTATTATTATTAAATATTGCGACGCATCGACGCAATTGCGGTGCGTCGCAATATTTAATAATAATTTTTTTTTAAAAAATTAATTTTAAATATTGCGACGCAATTTAGTGCGTCGCAATATTTAATAATAATTTTTTTAACTAAATTTATTTTTAAATTTAGCGACGCATTTGCATGCGTCGCAATATTGCGACGCAATGTGGCGTCGCAAGAGCGTCGCAGAGAGTCGCAATATTGCGACGCAATTGCGACAAAAGGGTATTGCGACGGACAGTTGAGCGACGCCTCATTGCGTCGCTATTGCGTCGCAATATCATTTAGCGACGCAATTGCGACGCATTTGGGCGTCGCAATATTAAAATCTCTTAGGTTATTACACAAGCTTCAACTANTATCCTTTTTTTGTGATTTATGGAAAGGAAACCAAATCACATAATAAGCATTATTCATAGAAAAAAAAAAAGAAATAGAAGATAATACAAGAGATAAGTTATTAATACTTTTGATAAGATAAAGTAAGCCACCGTAGCAGCAATAGCATTAGAACTAAAATAATCACAAAAGAATCAAATAATTCTATATGACTAGTAGGATAATTAAAACACTCAAAATCAATAATTTAATTAGAAGAGAAATCAATATCTCATAAGAAAAAGTAGAAATACAAACATGTTAGTTATTAGGATAATAAGTATCAATAATAGTAATAAAACCCAACAATCAGCACTCTTCTCTACCCAAGCTTAGAAAAAGAAAATGCAATATTAGACTATTGTTCTTCACTCTACAATCTTTAATTTTCCTACTAGATTTATAATTTTTCTTCTTATTAGGATTTTTTCTTCCCAAATTCTTCAACTAATCTTTTTTAAAATTCTTTAATTTATTAATTTGTTTTTTATTTTATTTTTATTACCCAAAAATAAAGCCTCTTCTTTTAGAGGAGATATATAGTCAAATCATGTATCTAAATATTAAGTGCTTCTTGATTAATAATAATATTTTCTAATTCTACTAATATAGGCTATTAGCCCAATGAGAAATAGCAAGCATTTAAACACTATACTCTTTATTCAAACCACGAGCATCTATGTCGTTTGTTTTCATCATAATAAGAATTTTATCAAGCATATCGAGCTCATAAAATAATTTATTTCCTTTTTATAAAATACTAAAAATTTAAAAAATTATCTTATTTGAGATCACTAATTTTGTTCTTCAAAAATTGAAGCTAAGTCCTATCAGATTTTGAGTGTATGGCTGCAACAAAATCCCAAGCTTTCTTTAGCTCCTCTATATCTTGAAGATATTTGAATTATCTTCATCTATATTAATTTACAGAATATACATGGCTTTTTCTAACTTTAATCTTCTATTTTCTCCTTGTTTCTGCATTATCAATAGTTTTCAATGGCCTTGTCATATCTATCCTATTCAATTTCTATCATAAATCTTGTCCAATTAAATATTACTTAATACAAGTCTTTCAATAAGCATAATTACTACTGTTCATTTTTTTGATCTAAATATGAGAGATGTAGTAGCATTAATCATGATGATTCACTTGTTAGATCATCCAAAAAAAAATAAGAGTCCAAATGCTTGTAGTGGAGTACCATAAATTATTGAAAACTTTTCAACATGTTAAACTACGAAAACCATCAATCTCAAAGCCTTAGGCTCCGATACCATGTAGAATGGTACATTATCATTGTAGATTAAATGCACCAATATAAGATCCAAATAGCATCAATGTAAAACAAGTAATAATTATAGAAAAATAAAAAATATTAGAGAGAGAAAAATATATTAAAAATAATAATAAGTTAATAGTCTATCCTTGGCTCTCCTTTTTCTGTCTCAACTCTCTCGCACATAAATGCACACTCTCTCGACTCTCTTGACTCTCCTCTTTTGATAGAGTGCCATCAAATAATCCTTCTCAACTTTTTATTCTATTTCTAATCAAATATATATTAAACTCCTATTCACTCGCCACAAAGTTTGTTAGGATTAAAAACTAATCTTTACTATTTAAGAACATAGTTTGTTAGGATTAAAAACTAATTCTTACCACTAAAGATAAAGTTTATTTAAACTAAAACCTTAATTTTTAGAAAGTTTGTGATGATTTCCAACTAAAAGTTGCTAAAACCTAATGTTGTATTTATGCAAATGTTTCTCTCATTATGAAAATGAGGTATTGAAGCACTCCCTAAACTTTATTGGTGCTAATAAAATAAAATGTAAAAATTAGTAACAAAGTTACAGCTATCTAGCAACTTTCCTAAACCAATCCAAGATTTTATCCAAAAAAAATTAGTCAGAACATATTATTTAAATTTTTTGATCCTATGTATATACTCAAGATATATCTGCATATAATTAATGTAAAACTAAATACATTTCAATGTAAGCTCTCACTTATTATCCCTATTTAAATTATAGCATCCTTACCAGGCTAAAAGTTGAAATATAAATCTAATACCATAATTGACCTATGGTCAATAATTAAACTGTTTATTTGTAGTGTCACCTAGTCCATACAAGCTATGAACCTAATTTGTTCTAATACCATTTACCACAACCCAACAACTTATCCCAAAAACTAGCTAAAAGATATATATATATATATATATATATATATATATATATATATATATATATATATATATATATCTCAAAGATCTACTTGATGTTTAATTAATGAAAGAATAAATGCACATTATACTTTAATGTATAACTAATATATATACCAATATGGGCTTTCATATACTTCAAGCTCTCACATTTTTTTATGCATAGGTTACCATAGAAAATAAAGAGATTCAAGATTTTAGCAAGAACAAAGATTGAAGAACACTTCTTTCAAAGAAAGATTTCATAATTTAGCTACATCCATTAATTACATTACATGTAAAATGCTAATTTGTCCCAGCCTCTTTTGCACTTATATTTGATCTTTTCCCTCTACCGTCCACCTCAAATATCAAGAGATAAATAAGTATATGGGCTTTCACAAACTCCCTAGGCTAAGAGTACATATTTAAATTCTATTGAATCTAATAAAAAACACTATGGCCAACTTTTGATCAGTCTCAAAGTTTCTATTTATAGCATCCCTAAAGTGTGAAACGGGCCGACATGGCCCAACTCAACCTCCCTGGCATGCTACAAAAGCTGGCCTACTATAGAAGCCAGATCACAAGTTGACATGTTATGTCAGTCCAATATGCAAGGTTCCTATAGTAGACCGTGTCGGCATAGCCTGTCATATCAAAAGGATCGGCTTGGCATAGCCCACCCCAGGCACCCATCCTACCAAGGAGATCTGCCTAGCACAGCCCACAAGCCTAGCCCAAGATGGGTCATGCCAAGCTATGCTAGCCTATGTGCTAGACCATTTTTAATATTATTTAAATAAATAAATGTTATATATTTCTTTGTTTGTGAGTGGACAAGTGGTTTATCATCACGGTCACATCATCTCGTTGCTTTCTTTTTTAGTCCTGTTACTTATTTTTTAGTCATTCAAAAGAAAGTCTTTAATCTTTATCTTTATCTTTTGTTTAACACAACCCAAGCTAGATGATTAGTTACTCCAAAAATGTCATCATTGTAATCTTTTATGCAAACATTATGGACTTCATGAAGTCCCTTACTAGCGATTTTCTAGATGTTAAAGTGCAGCCAAACTCCAAAGGGCTCTAGATAGCTAGACCTTGTGGTCGATGTGGCATTAGTGGGAGCAGTAAGATTGAAGATATTGGGTTCAGTCTATGATCAATGTGCCTCATACTTTACTATGTTGACATCAAACTTGAACTTTTGGCCTTAAGATGAGTGAGAGATACCAACATAGGATATTGTTGATTATAAAGGATAGAAAGTAAAAGTAAAGACTAGAAAAAGAAATTAGGACAGCTAATTAAATACTAGAAAGAAACTAAGATAACTTTGGAGAATTATAAGGGCCTAAAAGAGCTAAAGAGAACTTGTGATTTAGTGTGGGATGAGAGAAAAGGTTTAGAGTCTATCTATAAAGGTTGGAGGGCTTTTAAATTACTTAAATAACTTTAGAAACTAACCTTTTATAGCTCTTGGAAAAGATAAATAGGTTATCTTGACCGAAATACTTTTGAAAACTAGTTGTTTATGATAATTGAAAAAGGAGTATTTTGAAAATTGGATGAAAATAATCATCCAAACAAACCATTGTTTTGCCTTTTTTGAGGTATTTTGAAAAATATCTATCGAGCCAAAACATACCAGGCATATGCCCAACTAGTTATGTAACGTGCCATCCTGGTAGGCCTTAACCAGGCTAGCCGAGTAGACCTAGTGTGCCTAAAGAAACCCAAGAGGCTATGCTATGGGTCGGTCTATTAGTGTCGATTGTGCCCTTATGCGGGCCATAGGTCGTGCCATGCCAACTTATAGTAAAAATCATGCCAACACGACTCGCGGGCCTTAGGGGGCAACTCAGTAAAGCACCGCCTATTTGACTTCTAAGCATCTCCTAGCCATATAAGCTATAAGCCAAGTTTACTCTAATAGCAATTATAACAATCCAAGATTTCATCTAAAAAGACTAGTTCAAAGATATTACTTAAATTTTTAACCTTATATAAATATTCAAGATCAACATGGTACATAACCGATATAGGAGTAAATATACGTCAATATAATCTATCGTGTTGGTTAAATTATCATTTGTATGAAGTTTCCTTTCTAACTCCATGCTAAGAATCTAAGGGTATATTTAGTTTTTAAGAATAGCCATATTTTTCATTTTTATTTTAAATTATTGCAAAAATATATTTGATAATTAAAAATAACAATATTTTTTTTTGAAAAGCATAACTCTAAAATAGAAAAAAAATGAAAGTAGTTTAAAGATGTTTCTATTATTTTTTAAAAATAAATAAGAGAAAATAAATAAAAGTTAGCAAACTTAAAAACATGGGAATGGTGTCTCCTTTGATTTTGTTCACCTCTCATTTTAAGATGCATCATTTATAATGGAAATAAAAAATAAAAAATATTTTTATTCTCACTTAACAAATGAATTTTTTTAAAAAAAATTAGAAAGTAATATTATAAATAAAAATGAAAAATTTTTTAAAGCTAAATACAATGCAACTTTGTCAGGATTTGATCTTTTCCATAAAGCTTTGTGGAATAGCAAATCATATGCTTTGTGGAGTAGCAAACCATACCATAGTTATGAACTTGTAATAAGATTTTATAAAGATTTCTTATCCATAGCAAAATTCTAAATAAGCTTGTCGTGATTCTCCGAAGGGATCGAGGAGAGAAGGTCATTGGTTAGGTGAGTTTGGAATGAATAAGTTTAGCGGGCTGTTGAGGAGAAATAGCGGCTTTTTTTATTTTATAATACAAAAGCCATGCCATAATTAAAGACTAGGGAATAAGTAGGCCAGTGGCCTTGCAACGGGAATAGTGGCTTTTGTATTTTTTTAATACAAAAGCCATGCCATAAATACAATAGAAACAGGCATCTTCCAAGTTTTTACTCCAAGCTCTCTCTTCTCTTGGATATACAAACCAAACCCTAGTTCATAAAGAAAGCTTCTTCTCATTTGATCTATCCTCTTAATCAAACATTTACGTCATCTAGATATAGAGATAACGTAGACAAGAAAAGCTTTTTTTCAAAAAAACAGTTCTCCACCATGAAGAGAATAAGTCCCCCTTCTAACAAGCCACGTGATTCCTAGTCATTTCAAGTAATGGCATGTAAAATCTTTCCTTAGCTTCTGATCACTGAGAAGTAACCATAAATAAGTAAAAGAAGACGAGCCAACCTTATCATCCATAAAATGCACATTATAATTAGCTTTATTGGTGGTAGATAGTGACTATCTAATTAATAAGACTGAGTCTAGAGTTACACTCTATGTTCTTAAGATAATTTTATCCCGCAATGGTGCTTAAGGCCAGTATGACGATTATCTCTCAGGATACAACAGTCTTCTTTTGATGAAAGCAGTACTACAATTCACTAAAAATATCGAACTAAGAATGCTTCTTTCTTTTTAATGCACTATTGCTATACTATCCTTAGGAGAGTATGCAAATGCCTAAGAGAGAAAAGGACTTTCGGATTGAATGAATCAAATACAAGTCTAGGGATCTATTTATAGCCTTAAGGTGCCTTTTGGAAGCATACTTACGGGTTTAAATTTTATTTATTTGATTTAAAAGGAAACAATCAAAGGATGTGAGGGTTAAGGGCTTATCACCCTTGATATGCCCATTAATCATCATGATCTTCAGATCACATGATCTGATAAGTCTTTCCATGATCTGAAAGGTTATTTCCATGATCAGATAAGCTACCTCCATGATCGGATAAGTCATAGCACGGCTTTGATATACTTTTCATGATCAGACGGTTGTCTTATCACCAACGATCATCAACGGCTTCATTGGACGGACGCTTTATCACCAACGGTCTAATAGGTCAACAGTTGATCAGTCAGCCAATCGATGTGTGCCGTCGATCAATGATCAGTCTGATCATGATCCTATGATCAACGGTCAATTGATCTCAGCCCCTTATCTTAATCCGATCAGTCTCCACCACCGGATCCTCATGATTTAGAAAAAATTTAAAGCTCCTCAAGCTCCTCGACGATGCGTACATGCAAAGTGCGCCTACAATGCGCCCTTAGCACATGTGCATGGTTGATATAGTATCACCCTCAAGCTCTCCACTTATAGTGAGCCTAAGGAACTTAAGCTTTAAGGAAGAGGTTTCTATTTAAGTGAACATTTCTTCCTTGATTTTTCTGATGTGAGACTAAATGTTTTCACAATTTTTATTCACATACAAGAAGAAGATAATGACTTTATGATCCATTAGGGTATTCAGGCCTATTAGCCCATTTACCCAACAAGCTTTAACCTCATCTATGCTCAAGGAAATCAACAAGCTCTTGAAGATTAACATGGCAATCGCGCAAGCTTCTAATACATATTTCAACCTAGCTGTGCCAATCTTTTTTTTATATATATAAGTGGCAAATGCCAACTTAGGTTATTAGAAAACAAGTACCATCAGCATCAATGGATAACAAATGACCAAAATCGAGAGGTAATCGATTATCAATTTCCAAAATCAGATCAAAGTGTTGCATCACAAAAGTTATCTAGCTTGTAGCTTAATTTTTTCTTGATAAAAGCTTAATAAAGATATCAATGATAAGTATGAAGAGACTTGAAGACAGCAGGTAAATATACATAAGTTCATATAGTAATTATTGGATTTTAAATTCATCAATTGACCATAGTACGTAATATTATTTCAAGCTTAAATGTTCGTTTAATATTTTATGCATTATATATTTCATGCTTAAACCACACTCGAAATGAACCAAACTAGAATCAAGCTTTAATTCAAGTCGTCTATATATTGAGCTGGCTTCAAGCTTAAATTGACTTCTATCATGATTTTAGATATTCAATTAAACCAATTGATTAAGCTCACGTTTGGCTCAACTCAACATTAAACTCAAATCAAGCTTGAAATAGTAATAAGTAAATTGAGTTGTGTCAAATGGCAACAAGGCTAAGCACCAGTTAGGGTTTTTTGCTCCTGCGACTGCTTTAAGATTCGGGTTTTTTCTTCATCTTCTCCGATCCGAGCTGCCTTGCTGCTGCTCTGAGCTTCCTTGGATTGTGGAATGGCCTCCTCGTCGGCTCATCGTTCGACTGCTGCGGATGGGTCGAGGGGGGCTGGTGGTCCGTGGCGTCGATCGCCGTCGGGACGCTTCACGTGGGATGCTCCGTCTCCCTTTTCGGCAGAGGTGCAGGAGATGATCCGGTTGTTTTCGGACATCATCCAAGTGCCGGTTTGCTCCTTGGAGAGTGAGATTGGTTCTTGGGGTGAGAAGGCGCTGCTGGCCCGCTCTCTTTTCCGGTGGGTGCCGGTGGAGGCGATCATTAGGGAGCTTCATCGGGCTGGTATTCAGGGAGAAATAGATGTGATTTCACTGGCTCATAGACACTACATAATCCGTCTCTCTGAGATTCATGCCAAAGATCAAATCCTAGGGAGGCCATGGGTGATTAATGGTCAGGTTCTTGCGGTGGCGGAGTGGAGGCCAGAATTTATCCCGACGGAAGACTCCCTACTTCAAGCTCTGGTTTGGATTCGTCTTCCCCTATTGCCAATTGAATTCTGGGCCGATGACATCCTCTCCTCTATCATCTCGGTGGCTGGGAGTTCCTATTCTCGGATGAATCCACCAGGGCTCGGAAACGGGGCGGCTTTGCTCGAGTTTGCGCCCGTATCGATCTGGGCTCCCCCCTCCGTCCGGGAGCTCGTGTTCATGGGATCGGCGATCCTTTCTGGCAGCAGTTCTCTTTTGAGAACATCGACGGCATCTGCAACCGGTGTGCCTCGCTGCATCTCGCTGGTCTGTGTGTTCCAACGGGGGAGTCGGTCCCTACTTCGGATGCTCCTAAGTTCGGCCCCTGGATGGCGGCTGTCCGGCGTCGTCGTCCCCCTCAGGAACAGCGTCTGCTCTCGACTGTCGTGGATCGCTCGGGCAATGTTTCATCCCCTATTTCGAAGGATGGCTGGATTTCTCCTAAGAAGGTAGCCCGTCATCAGCTTCCGCTCTCCTCTGCCTCGTTGCAATCGAACTCTGGTCAGGGGGTTGGTCGGGGTGAGAAGTCGGGCTCCGGATCGACGGAGCTGCTGTCTCGGGAGCTCAGATCGCAGTCTCAACCAGCGAGCAAGGTCCTGGTTCCAGTGCCAATTGCTCTTGGCCTAGGGATCCAGGATGACCCCAGGATGTGTTTGAGCGTGCCGGTTGGCACTGTAGCTCAGTTTCAGAAGGCAGCTATTGTTGGCACTGAGGCTGTTAACACTGAAACTGAAACTTTGCTGACTGAATGTTGTGGGGCCAGTTCCTTTCCGAAATTGGGACTTGGTACAGGGTCTGGAAGCCTGTCTCTCAGTAAGGATCCCGTCTCGGGTCCTTCTAAGTGGGCCCGTCCTGTGGAGACCCTGTCTAGGAGGATGCCTTCCCGCTCTTCCAAAGGTAAAGGCAAGGCCTCTCTTATTAGTAGAAGTGGGGATAAGGCTGCCTTTACATTCGGAGCCACCTCGGATACTGGACGGGGGTCTGCGGCCCTGTCTAGCCCTGGGGCCAAAAAGGCCCGCGGTCGTATTGGGGCTGCCCCGGGGTCTAGCTCTGAAGCTAATCATCTGATCCACTTGAAGACTTGCACTCATGAGTTAGCTGTTAGTTAGCTGAAACATGCTATCCAGTAGACTGATTCCGCTGTTGTGATGAATTCAGTCCAGTCAGATGAGTGCCGTGATATGGGTTCCCTGAATTGCTCTGGGGTGGTTTCTGGCGATTCAAAGGTTCTGATGGATTCTATTCATGTTGCTGAGTGCAGGGATATGGGAGATCCGGGGTGTTCTGAGGAGATGGTGGGGGCGATGGTTGGAGCCCTCCCCAATCCAGTCTCACCATGAAGATTCTCATATGGAATGTGAGAGGAGCATTGAAACCATCGTTTCGCTCCTCATTTGGAAGGCTTATGCAGCTTCACTCTTTTGACATTTGTATCTTGTTGGAGACTCGGCTTTCTGGGGCTAGCCTGGCCCGTTTTCGAAGACAGATTGCCCGGACTTGGGTTTCGTATGTTGTTGAGTCCAATGGTCTATCTGGGGGCATTGTGGCTCTTTGGAGGAATGAGAGTATCAGGGTTGATGCTTTCCATAGCTGTGGTCAGCAGGTTGCATTGGTTATTTCTGAGGGAAGTGCTTCCCCCTGGCTCCTTTCCGGAGTTTATGCCAGCACCGATTTCCGGGAGCGTCGGGTGCTTTGGTCTGAGATTCAGTCTCTTCTTGACCAGGGGTTTCCCTCCATCATTGCTAGAGATTTCAATTGTATATTGGGTGCTACTGAGAAGAGAGGTGGCAGGGTTTCTTATGGTGCTGTGGGCCGAGTGGAGTTTAGGGATTTTGTCTCTTCTGCTGGTCTATTGGATTTGGGATTCCAGGGACCATAGTTCAATTGGTGTAACAACCGGCAGGGTTCAGCTAGAGTCTGAAAAAGATTGAATAGGGCTTTGGCTTCCTCTTCGTGGCTTCAGCTTTACCCGGCTGTCTCGGTTACTTACTTGCCCAGAATTGCCTCTGACCACTGCCCTATTCTCATTTCTACTGACATCACCACTCAGCGTCAGAGGCAGTTTAGATTTGAGAAGTTTTGGACTTCCTACTCTGCTGCTCGATCCATCATTTCTCAGGTCTGGCGGT
Source organism: Calamus simplicifolius (assembly GCA_900491605.1). Lineage (NCBI taxonomy): Eukaryota > Viridiplantae > Streptophyta > Magnoliopsida > Arecales > Arecaceae > Calamus > Calamus simplicifolius. The sequence goes on along the minus strand of UESW01004715.1, from coordinate 859,265 downwards.
TACCTGTCAGAGGCAATGCCATCTATCGGCTCTCTAGACGTCTTGCTCTTGCTAGACGGTGCCTTTCTCGATGGCATAGACTGGAGGTTGGGGATATTGTCAGACAAGTAGAGCAGGTTGAGTCTATTATCTCTTCTCTCCAGGCTAAAGAGGATCTGGAGGGTTCTCTTTCTTCTGATGATCTTTCGTCCCTACGATCCAGTTTGGCGCCGCACCACTCCCTTCTGCTGCAGCAGGAGACTTTCTGGAGACAGCGATCCCGTATCCAGTGGGTTAAGAAGGGGACTGTAACACTAGATTTTTCCACCAGGCCACTCAGAAACGACGAGCGGGCAACGTATTAGGCATATATCTGACGACGAGGGACAGCTTCAGGAGGATACCCAGGTGATTAGGGAGCAGATTCTTAATTTCTTTCATACCAGGTGGACTGAGGTTGCTGGTGCTGGTGTCCCTGTTCACCCTGTCTGGTCTCCCAATAGAGCTACTGCTGAAGAGAATGTCTCTCTTATTCGGCCTATTACTTCGGAGGATATTCGGCTGGCTCTGTGGGAGCTTGGTGCTGATAAGGCCCCTGGGCCAGATGGATTTCCTTCGTTCTTCTTTCGTCATTATTGGGATATCCTGGGGGAGGATTTAGTGCAGGCGATTAAGCTTGTTTTTTATCTCAAATCTATCCCCTCTGACTGGAATCGCACCTTCATTACCTTGGTCCCTGAGAGGCCTGATGCTTCCAGCCCTCAGCACTTTCGGCCTATCAGTTTGTGCACAACCTTATATAAGGTTTGCGCTCGACTCCTGATTTCTAGGCTTCGTTGGGTTATCCCTCGCCTCATCTCTCCGGAGCAGGGGGCTTTTCTCAAAGGGCGAAGCATCACTGATAATGCTTTACTGGCTCAGGAGTTTATGCATGACCTTCGACGAGCTTCTAAGCGTCAGGGGCTCGTGGCTATTAAGTTGGATATGGAAAGGGCTTATGACAGAGTCAGTTGGGACTTCTTGTATTGCTCCCTTCAGGAGTTTGGGTTTCAGGAGCTTTTATTGGCTGGATCATGGCATGTATTAAGCGCACGTCGTTCTCCATCCTTATCAATGGAGACTGCACTGATTATTTCCATTCTGAGGGTGGGCTGAGGCAAGGATGTCCTCTTTCCCCATTTCTGTTTGTTCTAATGGCTGATGCTCTATCTCGGGCGCTTCATCAGGCTCAGCAGGACTCTGCTTTGACCCTTACCAGGCTGGTCCCCAGGGGCCCATGATCTCTCACTTGCTGTTTGCTAATGACTGCATTTTCCTGGGTAGGGCTACCGAGGCCAACGCTACCACGTTTGCATCAATTCTCCAGGCTTACTGTTTCACCTCAGGTCAGAAGGTTAATACTACCAAGTCGGTGATTTGTTTTAGTCTGAGGGTGACTCCTTCTTGTAAGGGGTCTATTATGCAGATAATGGGCATTTCCAAGTAGTCGGCGTTGCTCTCCTATCTGGGGATTCCCATCACTGGTAGTAGGCCCAGGATTTCGGACTTTGGTAGTCTCGAGACGAGGATCCGTGATCGACTTGAGGGGTGGCAGGTCACGGGGCTATCTATGATGGCGAGGATTACTATTATTCGATCGGTGCTCACTTCTCTTCCTCTCTATTTGTTATCTAATGCTGCTGTCCCATTGACTTGTCTGAGGAGGATTGAGCGACACTTCAGGGACTTTCTCTGGGGCTCATCACAGGATCGTCATGCTATTCATCTTTTAGCCTGGGATTATGTCTGTTTGCCGATCTCGGAGGGAGGTCTGGGGATACAATCCCTTATTGCTCGAAGGGAGGCGTTGATTGCTAGGCATGCCACTCGGTTTTTGCTTGATCCGTATTGTTTGTGGAGTTCTTTTATGCGTGCCAAGTATGGGGAATGGACTTCTTCCACTAATCTTCAGCCGTCTCGGGGTCACTCTTTCTTCTGGAAAGAGGTTTGTAGTCATGCTCCGGCGATCCTTCACAGCATCTCCTGGATCATTGGCAATGGTGCCTCCGTCGATGTTGCTTATGACTCATGGCTTGCTGACCTCCCCTTGTCTCGGTGGCCTACTTTTGTCAGCACTGTCATTCCTCCTGGCATGCGTGTCAGTGATCTTATGGCTCATGATCATTCTTCCTGGTCTACCACTTTGCTGTCTCGCTATTTTGGGGAAGAGCTTCAGCGTCGTATTGTTTCTATCCCTCTTTCCCCGAGTTTGTCCCCCGACATCAGGGTTTGGAGGCGATCCTGTTTGCCGTGTGCTCCTATTAGTGACCTGCTCCAGATTTACAGAGCTCCTACCCAACCGTTGGTTGATGTGGCTTGGATTTGGCATTTTCCCATTCATCCCAGGGTTCGTCTTTTTCTATGGAAGCTTGCACGGAATTGTCTCCCACATGCTCCGTGCTCTCTAGACGTGGCCTGGGGATCCAGCCTACATGTCCATTATGTGGTATTGAGGAGGAGTCGGTGGATCACGCCATCTTCACTTGTCTCAGAGCTCGTCATATTAGGGAAATCACTACTGACCGGCCTTGGGATGATGCTTCCTCTTCTCTTTCTCTCTCCTTTCTTATATTGATCAGGCATGATATCAGGAGAGGTGGCTGTCAGCAAGGTGCGACGAGGGCTTACATCGCTTATCAAATCTGGTTATCCCGAAACCGGATTGTCTTTACTCACGAGTCTGCCCCGTCGTATAGGGTGGTGAGGGTTGCTTTATCTTTATCTACTGAGTACACTTCTCTGCGTTTGGCTCGTGATTGTGTTAGCCCTGGCCCCTGGCATTCCCATGCTGCTTCGGCAGCACATCGGAGTACGGTCTTTATTTCTTGGGAACCCCCTCCTTCAGGGTTTATCAAAATCAATTTTGATGGGAGTGTTCGTAGTAGATCTGCCGGATCGGGTTATATCATTCGGAGATCTGATGGATCGCTGCTATCTGCTGGTGGCTTTAGTCTCCTGGATTCCTCTGTGCCATTGGCGGAGCTTTATGCTGCTTGGGCGGAGGTTTCCTGTGTTATTCGCAGCCTCGGCGCCCGTCGTATTATTCTCGAGGGGGATGCTCTCACCGTGATCCGGTGGCTTCGTCAGGATCATTGTAACCATATGTCAATCAACCCTTTGATCTCAGACATTCGATCTCTCCTCCAGGAGGCTCAGAGCATTTAGATCTGTCATATCTACAGGAAAGCCAATTCAGCGGGTGATTGGATTGCCGCTAGGATAGCCAACCATTCTGGCATTAGGCGCTGGTTGCCAGGTGACAGCTGTCCTCCTATCCTTGCCCAACTTTTGTATTCTGATAGTTTGGGTTTATGTCATCCTAGACTGGTGTGATCATCCGACTGTACCAAAAAAAAAAAGTAAATTGAGTTTAATCTCAACTTCAAAGCTTGAATTAGTTTCAAATTAAACTTGATCGAACACTTATTCAATCAAGCTGATTATACCCCCAGTCTCAGCCTCCATACCACACTCATCTAATCTTGTGCATTGTACACGTCGTACAGCGAGCATCTCTTGGTAATCGCAGACAATCTTTTTTAGAATTAATGCTTTATTTGGATAGAGAGAAAAGTAGAAGGAAAGAAAATGAGAAAAAAGAAATTGAAGAGAATAGAAAAGTAGATGTTTGGATGGGTGAAAAAAGATTGGAGAGAAAAGAAAGTTGATAATTTATAATGATAATGTTTTTATTATAAATAATTAAAAAATATATAATTTTTTTTTAAGAATCAATATCGGAATGCAAACTAATGAAAGAATACTTTTAATTTTTTTTAAAAAATCTCTTCTTTTTATGTGATACCCATCACTTTTTTTTTTCTCTATTTTTTTAAAATATTTTTCTCTCCATTCAGCTAAGAGATTTCCAAGGAATATTGTAGACCCTTGGAAGATTACTAAGGACTCGCGCAGCCAGGAATCCGGCACAGAAGCCGTTAATTGCTGTCTCATAAAAAAGTAGATACGTTACTTTGAACCCCGGCCTACATCCCCAAAGGATCAATCCCAATTCCCCAACTCCACTTTCCTCCATGCCAAGCAAGACATCTCCATTTGAAACGTACGTCCTTTCCCCCTCGTTCTCCTACCTCCGTTTCTTTATAAATATACGCACATGAATGCTCACCGGCGATGATAGAACGGTCGTCATCCACCACATGGAAGAGCAACCGTCGAGCCCTGGCGACAGCGGCGGCGGCGGCCGAAGGCCGGTGTCGGTGCTCGGGTGGATCGGGTCGGCGGCGAAGGGGGTAGGGAGCGCCTTCTTTCGCACGTTGACGGGTCCGGCGGCGGGGCCGGTCCTCTTCGCGTGCATCTGTGCGGCGCTGGCCTACAGCACCAGGAGGCGGCCGGGGAAGAAGCACCGGGTGTATTCCCGGTCGGTGTCCATCGCGGCGCTCCGCGGCGGGGATACGGCCCTGGAGAGTATCCTGGACGCCCAGAAGGCGCGCCTCGAGAAGGAGGCTGTCGGTAATGCCGCCGCCGACTCTATGCGGGACATCCTAGGCGGGGACCCCAGGGATATCGACTACAAAGCATTGCATGTGCGGCCTTTTGCTTCCGTACCGTTTCTTAAGTTAATTGATATGATCTGCCGCATGTCGTGTCCAGGTTAATTAATAAATACAACTCCATCTCCACCCCCCACGTATGCACGGTCCTCACCAATTCATTGATTAACCTGACCCGTGAGTTGCTGATAATTAAATCTACTTTGAATAGCTGAGTTAAAGATCAGCCATTCTAAAGTAGATTTAGATAGTATTTAAAATAAAATAAAAAAAATTATTATTCTTAAAAGTCATAATTATAAGGTAGTGTTTGATAAAAAAAATATTATTCATGATAAGTGTATGGGATAGAGTTTGTCTCTACTATCCTAGGGATGTCCCTTGGCTATCCCATTGATCATATCAAATGCAAAAAGGTAAATTCATGGATAACTTTTTTTTACTCTTATTTGAGGGATGACCAGCTATTGTATTTTATAGGGAATAAATTGAGGGGATATCCCATGGTTAACATGGATTATCCCTTTGGTTAACTTTATTCCCAGCTATCCCTTATAGTTATGGCTTTTGGGAATAAGAGGGATATATCCCCTATTTCAAACACTACCTAAGGGATAGCTGAGAATAAAATTAATCAAAGGATAATCCATGGTTAACCATGGGATATTCCTCAATTTATTCCATCAAAAATACAAAAATAGCTAGTTATCCCTCCAAATAAGAGTACAAAAAAGTTATCCTATGAATTTACCTTTTTGCATTTGATATGATAATGGGATGGCCAAGTGATATCCCTAGGGATAGCCAGGGGACAAACTCTATCCCGTACACTTATCATGATAATATTTTTTCTATCAAACACTACAAGGCTTCACATGTTTAATTAGATGTAATTGGATAGGTCTTTATGATACATGGATACCATTGAATCACAACCATCATGTAATAATATATGGATGATGATAATTAGAAGATAAGGTCTCCAACATATCCATCAAGTTAAGCAATGATTATTTTTATTTATTTATTTCTTATTTTAATTTAAAATTTAAGCTCTCCTTTTTTCTTGATAAAAAAAGAATATGGTAAAAATCATCTTTATTATGAGTTTTGCGGGCCACGAGTGCAATAATCTAATTTATATGTAATGAATCCCAAAATCATAGGATAGATAAAAATCTACCTCAAGATTTTTCAACGGATTTATAATAATTTCTTATATAACGTTGTTTTCTTCACCTTTGATGGAACCTTTTATATTTATATAATGCAAATCCTAAATGCAAAATATTTGGATGAACTTTTATTTAATACAGTTTTATGGTACGGTTGCTTTTAGATTTTTTTTTAAAGAAAATTAAAAGAAAGAAAGAGAATTTCATTTAATTTTGAGTCAAGACCCTTTCCGATCCAAATGTGAAATGGATCAATCAATTATGTCTATCTGTGATGCTAGCAATTTTATAAGCCTGCATAGTATTCAATATAACATATGCATTGGCTCTGTTTACTATGTCATCCCATTCTCTAACTAGAGAGGATTTTAATTTTTTTTATTTTTGAATTTATCAAAATCTATCATGCGCCAACTATGTACTTAAGATATACAAAACTAAAAAGATGGTGCAAAGATGTATTATGAGTAGGGATAACAATATTAACTTCGAGAAAATGATTCTCTTTTTTTTTTCTTTTTTTTTTTTCTTCTATATACATGACTATTATTTTCTGAATTTAACACTTCATGGTTGAATATTTAAATCTCTCATTCCATGGCAGAGACTTGCAGCAAAATTGGAGATGAATGGAAAGGAGGATGACGCAATAAACATGCTGCAACAAGCGTTGGCCGATGCCAAGGGAAAAAACCAGCCTCACGAACACGAGCTTGAAATGGTGCTGGTTGAAATGCTCATATATAAGGTTACATTTCTTCTGACCTTTCCTCGATGGCTTTAGTGATGTTAATTTAACGTGAAAAAAGTCTTACTGCATAATTTTTTAGTACAGTAACTATATATTAATTCTATGGATTAAACGTTCGTGCATATCGACACACATACGGTGGATCGGTGTAGTGTAACAAGTTTTATCCTTTTAATGCAAAGGCGACTCAATGATAAAGTATACAATGGGTCATTGTGCTAATAATTAGCAATAATGGTCATAATAAACACATGTTGAAGGACATATTTCCACAGGTTTTTAAGGCAAATCCTATAATGCTTTATGTTCATGGCCGCTATAGTTTCAAGAGGGTCGGCCAAGTTCAAAATATTTATGAGGTCTAACTTTGGCTGTGCTGCCATGTGTGTCAAGATTCAATGAATTTTATCGTCGCATGCATGATAGTATATATGCGTGATTAATTTGTGTATTTAATGCATGCTTGCTGCACTGTCTCAATGAAACAAGTCTTTTTCCTTTGGTCAAATGGTTACGTTTGGGATCATGATTGTTGACCCAGGCTGAATCCATCACTTCATCAATTGAAGCCCATGAAAACAAATCGAGAACTGAAAGCCCATGTGTGTCAAGATGCTTGAACTGGACGCCACTTGGATAATTTTGGACCTGAACTAGGATTTGATCAGGCCACGTCCATGATTTGAGCATTTAGCAATTTCTTTGCAGCTAAAAATAATAATAGTTGATTATTTTATAAAAACTAATAATTGGACATGTCTAATGCATGTTTGAGAGAGAAAAAAAACAAATATAAAGTAAAAATATTGTAATTTCCCTTGTGCTCCATTTTATGATGTCATAAAAAGAGTGTTTAGAATCCAATAATTTTTTCTTTTTTTTTTCATAGGTAGGATTTCTGTTATTCAACTATTTCTAAAAAGAATTGAATTACTTTAAATAAGAACTATTTTTGTAGTATAAGAGAGGTGAGGGGACATTTTTGAAAAGGAAAACAAAAAAGACAAATAGAGTTAGAATAGAATACTATTCAAATTCAAAATTGTTGTTTCCATGTAAAGTATAAATTCACTAAACGTTTAAGCATGAAATTAAAAAGATGCCAACCAGTTTCAATAGGTAAGAAATCTCAAAATTATAATCTCAAAATTGTTGACTAATTTACCGATGTTCCCTTACTTTAGTAACAAAAAAAATTAGATGGATAAATCAAATTCTCATGGATATCATTTACCCATAAAATAAATAAAGGAAAAGACTTATCCAGCAAAGAGACTCGTGAGTTACCTTTCTATCAGCCAAATAATATGTTTTTTTAATTTCTAAAATATCCGTATCCCTTCTCAATATTCTTACTTGCATATATCGATAAGTTTAATTTTTTAAAAAAATTTGCTTTCTTCATCAATTTTTTTAACATCATTAATTTTTTTTTTGCACTAGATCTTATTTTCTTTTCATTGTAGACTTTAGTCACGTAGCTATCAAATTTTATTTTTATTTAAAATTTAAATTTATATATGATTAATATTTATATCAAAAGTATTGTTTAATATGAAAAAATTGGATAGCGATATCAAAAAAAAAAAAGAGAATAGTATGTGATTAGCACACAAAAGATATCAATAAGAATAAAAGGTATTATGAGAATGATGAATAAATTTTAGCAACTTATTTTAAAAAATTATAATACAAAGAAAGATAGATAAGATATATGAAAGTTGATTTTTAACCAAAAAGAAAAGATGCATAATTTTTTTTTTAGAAATGTTATCGAAGTAATGCTTAGGATTTATTTGAATTAACTATGCTTCCTAATTGTTAATCAATAGCTATTTCATATGGTTGTTAACCAACGGTGACTTAAAGATATCATAATAGCTAGTTGAAACAAAATCTTTCTCAAAAAATGCAGAGTCTCATATAATTTTGATGCTCTTAAAAGAATAAATATTTGAGAAGTTATCATGAGTTTCTTCAGCATGCCAGTAAAAGCATGGGAACTTAAATCCATTTCTATATATATATATATATATATATATAGAGAGAGAGAGAGAGAGAGAGAGAGAGAGAACTGGTTTTGGCTAGGAATGTAATTGAGTCAAGATAACTCGTGAGGTACTCAAAATCAATTTAAAAAATATTAAAAATTGACTCACTGCTTATTAAGTTGAGCTAATTGAGTATATTATCAAGTCGAGTTAAAGTATTAAAATATTAACTTGAAAAGCTTAAAACTTAATTGAGATTACGTAATTTTACTATTTTATCCTTATAATTATACATATTTATAATATTATCCTAACTATATAAAACTAAAAATCTTAAATTTTAGTTAAAAATATTATTTTATTTAAAATTTATTTTTTAAATTTTTATATAGAAATTCGAATCGAGTTGAGCTCGAGTATATCAAGTATTTTATCGAGTTTAAATTTGAACTTAAAATAAGAAACTTGATCAAGATCAAGTTGAGTTTCGAGCTTCAAATTTTAGAGTCAAGTCGAGCTCAAGCTTGGCACTGTATTGATTCAACTCGGCTCGATTACATCCTTAGCCTTGGATATGCTTGTGTGTAGTTAAGTTCATATGCAATCATCCATTTCATCATTAGATTCACACGAATCATAAATTTTAAAGATAGAAAATATGAAAAAAAAAAAAAAAGCAATTTTGAGATATGCATGAATTCAAATTAAGATGGAAGCTACGATCGGATTTAGGATTCGAGGCTTGCATGCAGTCAAGTTTGATACTCTCTTCCTCTCTCTTTAGATATATATATATATATATATATATATATATATATATATAATACAAGCAAACTGTTTGCTAGTGAGCCTTTCGCATATCACTACCAACTAATCGACGTTTTTATTTGCTAAAATTTGTTTATATATGTTTGCAAGGGAGAGTACGACAAGGCTCTAAAGTGCAAATGTCTTGAGGACGAGATGATTTCTGACACCCGAGGTCCCCTTTATAAGGTGCGTTAACCTTTCAACCGGCTTCATTTCTTTTTTTAATTGTTATTAAGAAAGGATTTGAACTTTATTTAACAACGAGTGTTTTTGTGGCACGTAGGCGATTATCTACCATATAAAGGGTGACGGAAAGAGTGCCGAAGAGAGTTACAAGAAGTTCCGGGACATTCGTCACCGCTTCCAGCCTGACTCCTTCATGGAGGGATCTCCTCTCTACGGCGTGGTGGATGATTTCGTTAAATTTAAGGAGGTCGTCGACAATCTAAAGGAAGAGATTGTGCAAGCCAAGACTGAAAAAGCCTTAATAAAATAAGTAGTCTTAATAAAATAGGGAGGATAACATGAAGGCTTAAGACTCCCAAAGAGAGGTTGTTTTATTATGTCAATAACTAATGTGGAAAACTACATTTTAAATTTTATGAGATTTGGGCTATTCGTTCGTGCATTGATATCTGCTCGTCTTGTTGTTGGTGTTGGCAAGGTGGTCCATCCAGTGAACAAGGAGATTATAGGTTGGGAAAAATGAAAGCTGAACCATGGCTTCTATGGTGTGTGCATGCCTTTCACTCACTGCGTCCTTGCTATAAAAAAATAAAAATAAAAGTCAGAGGAAACATGAAGTTAGCCAGTGAAGTTCAGCGTGATCGACAAAAAAAAAAGTGGAACGGGTTGAATCTGCCAATTTGAATTCACCAGTCAAGCAGGTGCTGATAATTAATAATCTAGACATATAAAAATATGATAAAAAGTTCTCCCTTGCAGAGATAGGCCCAAAAAAAATTAATTTCTTGTTAGATGTGATGATGCCAAATCACTTTCCTCAAACGCCGGGGAAGACGGATGTCCCTTTCCTCGGAGCCCTGCAAGAAAAGTCCCCGGAGACCGACGGTACCGGTAGGGACCCTCCAACGATTAAGTCAGTCACTTGGGCTCAGACAAAGAACCGCTCAACGGAAAGGAACTGAGGCGGTTAGGATTTTGCTGGGAGAAAGAAAGCTCAGAAAACCAGAGTCCAGATCCCTACTTACAGCGCGAGCACGTGCTTTTATACCTGTCCGAATATCCTATCTCACTGTTTCGGGAGATCACCGTCGTACCATCGCTGTGCGCGCCGGAGACATCCCGTACCGCCTACGGACGTGATATCATACGTGTCCAACAGCTGCGAAGGCATTCAGTGCGCGCCATCGGCTGATATGACCGAGCACAGTCGCAAGTGGTAGCGAATCGTACGCCGTAGCGAGGCATGGCCATGCACAGGGACATGCAATGCACCATACGCCGTTATGAGGTATGGCCCTCCGTAACGGGATGCATTCACGGGCGTACGGAGAATCACGTGGGTGCACCGTGTGGCCTGGAGCCGTCATTTCTTTCAACGATTGGACTGCATGCCAATCGCTGATGACCCCACCCTGAGACCAGAATGGGTCCCGGGGGTGGGGAGATGCCGGTGCACCGCGAGACCGGTGGGGGGTCTCGGGGTCAAGAGATGATGACCCCACCCCAAGACCGGAAGGGGTCCCGGGGGTGGGAAGAATGCCGGTGCACCCCGAGGCCGGTGGGGGGTTTCGGGGTCAAGAGATGATGACCCCACCCCGAGACCGAAAGGGGTCCCGGGGGTAGGGAGAATGCCGGTGCATCCCGAGACCGGTTGGGGGTCTCGGGGTCAAGAGATGATGACCCCACCCCGAGACTGGAAGGGGTCCCGGGGGTGGAAAGAATGCCGGTGCACCCCGAGACCAGTGGGGGGTCTCGGGGTCAAGAGATGATGACCCCACCCGAGACCAGAAGGGGTCCCGGGGGTGGGGAGAATGTCGGTGCACCCCGAGACCGGTGGGGGGTCTCGGGGTCAAGAGATGATGACCCCACCCCGAGACCGGAAGGGGTCCCGAGGGTGGGGAGAATGCCGGTGCACCCCGAGACTAGTGGGGGGTCTTGGGGTCAAGAGATGATGACCCCACCCCGAGACCGGAAGGGGTCCCGGGGGTGGGGAGAATGCCGGTGCACCCCGAGACCGGTGGGGGGTCTTAGGGTCAAGAGATGATGACCCCACCCCGAGACCAGAAGGGGTCCCGGGGGTGGGGAGAATGCCGGTGCACTCCGAGACCAGTGGGGGGTCTCGGGGTCATCAGCTGCCGTTACCTTTTATCTTGACGACGCGGGATCAGTCATATCAGATGCCCCCTTACCCCTGGGGCGAAGCGGGTCCCACCGTTGAGGCGCAAGGGGTGTTCTCCACGTGGCTGATCCCCGTCCTCACCTTATATGCGGACGGCCTGGGGAATGTAAGAAGGTAGCCTTCCGTACACTGTGCCCGCCATGATCGACCTCGAGAGAGAGAACTAGCTCTTCGAAGTTTGTGCGAAAAGCCGCATCATCATTACCTCTTATTACGACGACGTCAGCGGGGTCCCACCATTGGCCGAAGGCATGCCGCACCATGCGCTGGGTGTCCCTCGAGGCAAGCCAGCCTATGGCAAGGGGCCATGTGGCTGACAAGACGAGGCGGGATGATTTGAAAACCTGATAAAGCCAAGCGAGGAGTTGAATTGATGCCATACCGCTTCTCTTGTCATCGTCTCCCTTTGTGCCTACGCTCCGATCTCCCCTGCAACCTGCGGGCCTGCGTTTAGTTTCCTTCCTTCCATGTTAGCTCTTCACCCATCCTAGACTTCTGTCCTTTCGCTCATGAGTTCTCCTTCTTGGACCTCGGAGGACGGTTCTGGGAATCGTCCTTCTTCCGAGAGGTACTGTACCTCTCCCACTCCTTCTCCTTCGGTTGAGTGGTCCACTGAGTCAGAGGACCGCGTCCCCCTGGCCCGGCGACGGGTCGCCGGTGGAGCCCCATCGAGGGCCGCCGATCGGAGGCTGGCGCCTCCTCGACGGCGGAGGGGTCCCCAGAGGGGACGGCCTCCACGATGACGCGGTTGGATTTGGCAAAAATCCGGGCCCGTTATCAGGTTCCCCGGGACGTTGAGCTTTTCTTGCCAAACCCCGACGATAGGGTCATCTCCTCCCGACCCGGTCGGGTGGCCCTCTATGAGATTTGCCTAAAGGCAGGTCTCCGCCCACCTTTTCCGCCCTTTTTCGTCAACCTTCTCAACTACTATTCCTTGACCCCATCTCAATTAGTTCCAAACTCCTATCGCGTCATCAGCGCCTTTGTCATCCTTTGCTATCGCCTGAATATTACCCCCGAATCAGCCTTTTTCGATCTTTCTACTCCCTTCGGGCCCAAAAGGGTTGGTGGCTATTCCAGCCCCAACCCAATCAGGTCCTAAAACTCCTCCTTCCTTCTTCAATCAAGGGATGGAAATCCCGTTTCTTTTTTGCGAATATTGACCAAGTCAGGCCCCAGTGGGGAGATCCCGACCTCCGGGGGAACGCCGTCGCCATCCATCCTGGGGACCGGGAGGCGCTGGGGCTATTGTTGGCCGCCGAGATCCCCCGATACACCCTGCTGCTGTCGGAGGATAACCTTGAGTCGGCGGGTCTCATCTCCCACCGGGGTAAGTCCTCTCCACCTTTAGCCAAAAATTTTGCTTCTCTCCCCCTCTCTCTCTCTCTCTCTCTTTTTTTTTTAATTTTAAAAGCCCAATTGATACTGCGCAGCTATGAAGATACCGGCGGCAAAACTCCTGAGGGCTGCCTCTAAGAAGAGGGCCCGGGAAGGATCACCTGGGGGTTAGCAGGCTCCAACCCCGATGCGTTCGATGGCTCGGGCTTCCCCATCGGCTCGGGTCTCCCCACCACCGGCTCCGCAAGATGTCCCGGCTGTCCCAGAGGTTGATCTCACGGCCGACACTCCGCCAGGGATGGGGGCAACCGCGGGAGTCCCCGTTGAGGAGCCAGCCGCAGAGGGGCCCATATTGGCCGAAGAGCCTCCGGCTCCTGGAGGACTGACCCCGCCAGGTGCCACCAGGGATTGGGGTGAGGGACCATCCAGTCCCGTGAGTCCACCCCCCGAGAGGTCGCCCAGGAGCGGCCCACACACCGAGCCAGGGACAGCTGAAACGACGGAGCGGGGTGGGGGCAAGCCCGGGCCACCCCGAGACTCCTTAAACGACGATCGCTGGGCTGAGCGAGTCCTGGGCCCGGTCTTTGTTCCCGAGATCCTGGAGGACCTCAGCCACCAAAAAGCGAGCGCGTTCTTCCAGGACTCCTATGCTGCTGTCGTCAGGGTAAGCGATCTTTTCGCTCTTTACCTTTTATTCTTTTCCTTCAGCTGACCTGGAGCTTACGTGTGTAGATTGCACACTCCCTGAGGGCCGCCAGGGAGGTAATCCACGGTGGGAAGGTCCTCCTGCGGGAGACACAGAAGGAGGTTGAGGATGCTCAGCGCCGCGCTGAGGTGGCCGAGAAGGCGCTGGAGTCGGCCAGAAGCGCCTGGGCAAGCGAAGTAAAGGCCACCGAGAACCGGGCGGAGATTGACGCCAACCGTGCGCGCGCGGCGCTCCTCCAAATGATGGAGGCTGAGAATGCTGTGACGGCCAGGGACATACACATCTCTGAGCTAACCTCAGCCCTCCAGGAGGCCGAGGGTTGAGCGGGTGCGGCGACAGAAGAGGTGCGGGCGGCGAAGGAGGAAGCCGGCCGGTCCAAAGAGGAGGTGAGTCGCGCCCGGGAGGCCGAAAGGGTTGCAACGGAAGCCCTCGCCGTAGAGAAGGCCCGGGCCGTTGGGCTCATAGAGGAGTACAAGGCGTCCGGGCGCTTTACAGACGACCTGGCCGAAGCCTCAGCGGTAGTGTTCCTCGAAGGGTTTTAGCATGGGAAGAAGAAGGTGGCCAGGGACCTGAACTTCCCCCAGGCCCTGGAGGTTGAGCTAGAGCGTTTGTCAGACTTGGCCCCTTCCGATGATGAGCCCGCACCAGCAGAGCCGTGAGCTCGCATTCTTGTTGTTTTGTTCTCTCTTTCTTTTTTGCAAGTCCGACGACGTCGGCATTTTGTAATCTCTTCCAATTAATGAGAATATTCTTCAAGATGCAGTCTGGCTTACCATGAACTTCGTCGATTGACAACACGTAGTCCCGTGATCCCATTAGTCCCGATAGCCCTCAGGGACAACTCTCAACTCGAGCTATTCCGCCCCAGCTGTTTGGACCCGAAAGTTGGGACCAGGGAGGGTAAGTTTTTCGGAGCTGGAACGCCGGCAGTTAGAGGTTAGGTAGACGGGCTCCTCGAGACCATCGGCGCAACGCTTTGCCGAGTGTTGGACCTTGTGCTAAATAGGCACGTGGCCTTTGGTGCCTGCGGGGGGGGGGCCTTTATCTGACCGGCGAGACTTTGTGTTGTCGGGTGTCGGGCTTTAAGCTTAGCAAGCCCGGAGCTTCTTGTGCCGTCCGAGGTCGGGCTTGATGCCTGGCTGGTGCAGGGCTTTGGTGCCGGCGCTTGAGGCCGGCCGGAGCCGTCCCTGCTGGACCCGGGCTTTTGTTGCCGAGAGCCGGTGGTACACCGCTCTGCCAGTGGTACAATGGGCTTCATGCCTGGTTGGTGCAGGGCTTTGGTGCTGGCGCTTGGGGCCGGCCGGAGCCGTCCCTACTGGACCCGAGCTTTTGTTGCCAAGAGCCGGTGGTACACCGCTCTGCCAGTGGTACACTGGGCTTCATGCCTGGCTGGTGCAGGGCTTTGGTGCCGGCGCTTGGGGCCGGTCGGAGCCGTCCCTGATGGACCCGGGCTTTTGTTGCCGAGAGCCGATGGTACACCGCTCTTCCAGTGGTACACATGGCTTCATGCCTGGCTGGTGCAGGGCTTTGGTGCCGGCGCTTGGGGCCGGTCGGAGCCGTCCCTGCTGGACCCGGGCTTTTGTTGCCGAGAGCCGGTGGTACGTCACTCTGCCAGTGGTACACTGGGCTTCATGCCTGGCTGGTGCAGGGCTTTGGTGCCGGCGCTTGGGGCCGGCCGGAGCCATCCCTGCTGGACCCGGGCTTTTGTTGCCTAGAGCCGGTGGTACACCGCTCTGCCAGTGGTACACTTGCTTCATGCCTGGCTAGTGCAGGGCTTTGGTACCGGCGCTTGGGGCCGGCCGGAGCCGTCCCTGCTGGACCCGGGCTTTTATTGCCGAGAGCCGGTGGTACACCGCTCTGCCAGTGGTACACTGGGCTTCATGCCTAGCTGGTGCAGGGCTTTGGTACCGGCGCTTGGGGCCGGCCGGAGCCGTCCCTGCTGGACCCGGGCTTTTGTTGCCGAGAGCCGGTGGTACACCGCTCTGCCAGTGGTACACTGGGCTTCATGCCTGGCTGGTGCAGGGCTTTTCTGTGAAAAGATTTCAGTAGCTAGAATTGAATCTCGTTAATATTGAATGGGGGTTAAAAACCCAAGTGAAATACAGGGGTGATACTTGACATGAGAGGAGGAATACATTACTGATAATACCGACGAAGGTTATCTGCATTTCATGTTCTAGGGAGTGGCGTCCCATCAAGTTCTTCAATTTTGTAAGCTCCGTGTCGGAGCGTTTCGGCGATCCGGTAAGGCCCCTCCCAATTTGGGGCTAGCTTGCCTCCCTCAGCTGGCTTCGAGACCTCAGCCCGTCGAAGGACCAGATCTCCTGGCAGGAACGTCTTGGGGCGCACACGAGCGTTGTAGTACTTTGCGACCCGTTGCCGGTAGGCCGCCATTCGAAGTCGCGCCCGGTCTCGCACCTCCTCCACCAGGTCGAGGTTGGCTCGCAGCTGGTCAGGGTTACCTTCCTCGCTGTAAGCTTTTACCCGAGGGCTTGGTGCACCAACCTCCACTGGGATAACAGCTTCAGAGCCAAAGACTAAGCTGAACGGCGTCTCGCCGGTGGGGGCTCGCGGCGTTGTGTGGTAGGCCCATAGCACATTGGGGAGTTCCTCCACCCATCGCCCCTTGCAGCCATCTAGCCGAGATTTCAGCCCCTGGAGAATGATCCGATTAGTCACCTCGGCCGCCCCATTGGTTTGAGGATGCCCGACGGAAGTGAACCTCTGGCGGATACCCAGCTCAGAGCAGAACTCCGGAAGGGCGCGTTGTCAAATTGCCGGCCGTTATCAATGACTAATGTGTGCGGTAGCCCAAACCGACATATGATGGACTTCCAGAAGAAGGATCTCACTTTGCTTTCGGTAATCTTGGCCAAGGCCTCGGCTTCAACCCACTTGGTGAAGTGATCCACCGCTACCAAGAGGAACTTTCGCTGTCCGGAGGCCGGGGGAAATGGTCCCAGGATATCTATGCCCCACTGGGCGAAGGGCCAAGGTGCTACCAAGGGGGTCAGGTGAGACGTCGGCTGTCGCTGGATATTAGCGTGACGTTGATAGCTATCACATTTCTTAACAAGCTCAGCCGCGTCCTCCTTCATTGTTAGCCAGAAGTACCCTTGGCGCAGGGCCTTGTAGGCTAAGGCTTTGCCCCCCAGGTGACTCCCGCAGATACCTTCGTGGATCTCTCTAAGGATGTAATCTAATTCGGCCGACCCCATACACCTAAGAACTGGGTATGAGAAGGATCTCCGATAAAGCCTCCCGTTCATCATCAAGAATCTCGGGGCCCTCCGCCTGAGCAGCCTGGCCTCAGCGGGGTTCTCCGGGAGAGTACCGTCAGTCAAATACCGATGTAGGCATCCATCCAGGAGGGCTTTTGCTCCACTGGCAACGCTTCATCCGCGACCTCGGTGCTCGGGACTTGCAGATGTTCCACATATGTCCTTCCCAACGTCCCGTCGGCCGAAGTGGCCAGGCGGGACAATGCATCGGCCCTGGCATTCTCCGCTCTGGGGATATAGCTGACGCGGAAGTAAGAGAAACGAGACGCCTGGGACTGCACCTTGCTCAAGTATCGGGACATGGTTGGGTCCCTAGCTTCGTACTCTCCGGTGATCTGCCCAGAAACAAGTTGAGAGTCTGTGAAGGCCCTCAGACGCCCAGTGCCTAGCCCCTCAGCTAACCTCATCCCCGCTAGCAAGGCTTCGTACTCCGCCTGATTATTAGTTGCTGGGAACTGGAACCTGAGAGCGTACTCCACTACATCTCCCTCTGGGCTCGCGAGAATGAGTCCAGCTTCGCTTCCTTGAGAGTTTGCCGCTCCATCCACATGCAGGATCCAGCCCTCCGCCTCCTCAAATGAGGGAGAGTCCACACACTCCTCCGGTCGCACCCCCTCCATATCCCTCTCGGTCCAGGAACACTCGACCAGGAAATCCGCCAACACCTGAGACTTCATGGCTGACCTTGGCCGGATGGACAGATCGAACTCACTTAGCTTAATGGCCCACTTGGCCAACCGACCGAAGGTGTCGGGGCGAGATAAGATGGCTCGAAGGGGCTGGTCTGTAAGCACCACGATGGGATGGGCTTGGAAGTAAGGCCGGAGGCGCTGAGTAGAGACCACCAAGGCGAAGATAACCTTCTCAATTCTTGAATACCTGGTCTCGGCGTCATGGAATACTTTGCTGGTGTAGTAGATTGGCTTCTGAGCCCCGTCGGCATCCATACGCACGAGTACGAGCTGACAGCCTCGGGGGAAGCTGCAAGATATAAAAAGAGCTCCTCTCCATTTTCAGGCTTGGACAACAGCGGAGGAGTGGAGAGAAACTTCTTCAATTCCTCAAAGGAACCCTGACACTCCTTCGTCCATTCAAAGCCATTGACCTTGCGCAGCGCCTTAAAGAAGGGCAGGCACCTTTCCGCCGACCTTGACATGAAACGACTCAAGGCCGCCACCCTCCCCGTTAGGCGCTGCACTTCCTTCTTATTGGCTAGGGGCCTCATTTTCAGGATAGCCCTAATCTTGTCGGGGTTGGCTTCAATCCCTCGCTGGGTCACCATAAAACCCAGGAACTTGCCTGCTGCTACTCCAAAGGCGCATTTGTGGGGATTGAGCTTCATCCGATACCGACGCAAATTGTTGACGAGATCAGCTACATGGTCCGCCGCACTGGTGCTCTTGGTCAGCATGTCATCCATATACACCTCCATGTTGCGCCCTAGCTGGTCCTCAAAGACCTTGTTCATCAATCTTTGATAAGTGGCCCCGGCGTTTTTCAATCCAAAAGGCATCACCTTGTAACAATAAATCCCCTTCTCTGTGATAAAGGAAGTTGCTTCTTCATCCGCCGGGCTCATCTTGATTTGATTATACCCTGAGAACGCATCCATGAAACTGAGAGTCTCATGCCTGGAGGTGGCGTCCACCAGCTGGTCGATTCGGGGCAGTGGGAAGCTGTCCTTGGGGCACGCCTTGTTGAGGTCGGTGAAATCCACGCACATCCTCCAGCTTCTGCTGGCCTTGCACACCATTACGACATTCGCTAGCCAGTCCGGGTAACGCACCTCGCGGATGTGACCAGCCACCAGCAGCTTCCGCACCTCCTCATCAACGGCCTTCTGTCGGTCAGGGGCAAAACTCCTTTTCTTCTGCCTGACGGGCCGGCACCCCGGCCGAATGTTAAGCTGGTGCGTAATCACCTCTTTCGGAATCCCTGGCATGTCGGACGCTGACCATGCGAAGACGTCCGCATTGACCCGCAGGAAGGTAAGGAGTCGGTCATGGGCCTCCTCCGGAAGCAAGGCTCCAACCTGGACCGTCCGCACAGAGTCCTCCCCGAGGGGGAAAATGAGCAGCCGCTCGGCTGGCTCTCCCCTTTTTTCTAAGTCTCACGGGTCAAGCGCCTCAGGTACCAGTGCAGGTGCCGTCTCCTGAGGACTAGGGGCCAAGTGATAGCAAAGTGTCGGCGGATCCTGCTCTCCCCGCATCTCCCCGATCCCTCTGCTGGTTGGGAATCTCACGAGAAGCCGCTTGGTGGATATGATGGCATCCAAGAGGTTGAGCCCGGGCCTCCCGAGGATCGCATTGTATGCGAGGGGCACACGAACCACCAAAAACTTCATGAGAACAGTGCTTTGGCACGGAGCCGTACCAGCCGTTACGGGAAAGAGTGATTTCCCCTTCAACCTTCACGGAATCTCCTGTGAACCCCATCAAAGGCGTGGCGATAAGTCGAAGCAGATCATGTAACAAGTTCATACGAACAAAGGCATCGTAGTTTAAAATATCTACGGAGCTCCCACTGTCAACTAAGATTCTTTTTACAGGATGCTTAGCGATCGTCATGGACACGACGACGCTATCATCATCCTTATTTACAACCCCATCCAAGTTCTTTTCGAAGAAAGGAATTACAGTCTCTGCCCCCCCTCCCCCCTTGGTTTCTTCGACGGGCCTCCTGCCCCCAGGAAATCATCGCTACCGTCTTCTCCGTCGGGGCATTGTCGATCACCGGTGGCGAGGGCGCTGACGGGCCAGGAGCTTGCGGGTTATTCCTCTGAACGAACTTTCCTAGGTGGCCCCGCTGAATAAGGTCTTCAATAGCCTTCTTCAGCTGACGGCAATCGTCGGTGTCGTGGCCATGGTCTCGGTGGTAGCGGCAGTAGAGGTTCTTGTTCCTGGGGATCTTCGGGTTGATGGGAGGAGGGCACTGTAGATAAGGCTCCCCTTCAATCTCGAGCAGGATCTAGATATCGGGGCGAGCAAAGGGGTGTAGGGTCCGTCTCTTGGTGCAGGGGGTCGAGGACGGTTGTCTGGCCGGCGAGGAGGCTCGGGCCTCCTGGGGCGGACTTCTGCAGGTTCCGGCTGGGTCGGCTTCCTGGAGACATTCCCGCCAGCTTTGCACCGGGAAAAGTCGGCTTCGTCCGCCCGGATGTACTTCTGGGCCCGGATCAAAAGTTCAGAGTAAGAGCCCGGCGGCTTCTTGTCAAGAGAATACGCGATGCGAGAAGGGCGGAGCCCCCGCTTCAGAGCCAGGGTAGCCACCGAGTCTTCTAGGTTGTAGACCTCCAGGGCTGCTTCCTTGAACCGGGCAACATAATCCCGCAGGGGCTCGCCATTTTTCTGCTGAACGGCAAAGAGACTGTCCGCCACCCTCGGGATCTTTCGGCATGCATCAAAATGGGCCAGAAAAGCCCTCTCCAACTGGTGGAAGGAGTCGATGCTTCGTGGTGGCAGACAAGAATACCAAGCTCGAGCAGCCTTCTTCAGAGTGGCCGGGAAAGCAACACACATAAGTGAATCAGTGGCCCCCTGGACTTGCATGAGTACCTTATAGCTCTTCAAATGGTCCAGGGGGTTCGTGGTCCCGTCGTATGGATCTAGTTGAGGAAGGCGGAACCTAGTAGAGATGGGCTCCTCCATGATGCGGCGAGACAAGGGAGGCCGACTGTCGTAATCTGTTTCTGGCAGGTAGGTGATCCGACGGCTAAGCTCCTCCAGCTTCTGATTACACTCCTCGAGTCGACGCTCGGCTCAACGAGGCATCCGGCCATCAAAAGAGCCCTCCCCCGAAGATTCGGAAGAAGAGCGATGGCGGTGATGCCGGCGCGGGCGCTCCGCCTCCTTCCCGTGCCGCCGCTTAGGGGAAACACTAGCGTGGCGAGAGGGAGACCGAGGTCTCTTAGAGGCTTCACGGCGGTGAGGCTTGGCTAGGGATCGGCGGCGACGATCCACGGGAACCGGTGATCTCCGGCGGGAGGAATGCTGGCTGGGTTGCACCACCCCCGGAACAGACGGATTCGGCTTTAGCTGCTGCACGGCTGCCCGCTGGTGCTGCAGGCCCTGAACCATCGCCGCTAAAGACTGGACCTGCGTGGCCAGGGCAGTGAGTCGATCTTCCTGGAGTTGTTGCGGAGCAGGCGCGAGAGCGTCATTCTGCGGAGCAGAAGGCCCTGCCCCCCGAAGATGCATGGGCTCCGGAATACTGGATACGAGAGTCGGGGGGGCCTCCACGGGTGGACCGGCCCCGCAGCGCTGGCCCCCAGCGCGACCGACTGAAACTCCCTTCGTCCGAGTCATCACCATGACTTCAAGATCTTGAAGAAAGAAAAGAAAAGAAAGGTACGCTGCTGGCTCGATGTCTTTCTTACACACTCCCCTTCCTAGCACGCCAATCTGATGACGCCAAGTCACTTTCCTCAAACGCCGGGGAAGACGGACGTCCCTCTCCTCGGAGCCCTGCAAGAAAAGTCCCCGGAGACCGGCGGTACCGGTAGGGACCCTCCAACGATTAAGTCAGTCACTTGGGCTCAGACAAAGAACCGCTCAGCGGAAAGGAACTGAGGCGGTTAGGGTTTTGCTGGGAGGAAGAAAGCTCAGAAAACCAGAGTCCAGATCCCTACTTACAGCGCGAGCACGTGCTTTTATACCTGTCCGAATATCCTATCTCACTATTTCGGGAGATCACCATCGTACCATCGCTGCGCGCGCCGAGACATCCTGTACCGCCTGCTGACGTGATATCATACGTATCCAACAGCTACGAAGGCATTCAGTGCGCGCCGTCGGCTGATATGACCGAGCACAGTCGCAAGTGGTAGCGAATCATACGCCGTAGCGAGGCATGGTCATGCACAGGGACATGCAATGCACCATACGCCGTTATGAGGTATGGTCCTCCGTAACGGGGTGCATTCATGGGCGTACGGAGAATCACGTGGGTGCGCCGTGTGGCCTGGAGCCGTCATTTCTTTCGACGATTGGACTGCATGCCAATCGCTGATGACCCCACCCTGAGACCGGAATGGGTCCCGGGGGTGGGGAGATGCCGGTGCACCCCGAGACCGGTGGGGGGTCTCGGGGTCAAGAGATGATGACCCCACCCCGAGACCGGAAGGGGTCCCAGGGGTGGGGAGAATGCCGGTTCACCCCAAGACCGGTGGGGGGTCTCGGGGTCAAGAGATGATGACCCCACCCCGAGACCGAAAGGGGTCCCGGGGGTGGGGAGAATGCCGGTGCACCCCGAGACCGGTGGGGGGTCTCGGGGTCAAGAGATGATGACCCCACCCCGAGACCGGAAGGGGTCACGGGGGTGGGGAGAATGCCAATGCACCTCGAGACCGGTGGGGGTCTCGGGGTCAAGAGATGATGACCCCACCCCGAGGCCGGAAGGGGTCCCGGGGGTGGGGAGAATGCCGGTGCACCCCGAGACCGGTGGGGGGTCTCGGGGTCAAGATATGATGACCCCACCCCGAGACCGGAAGGGGTCCTGGGGGTGGGGAGAATGCCGGTGCACCCCGAGACCGGTGGGGGGTCTCGGGGTCAAGAGATGATGACCCCATCCTGAGACCGAAAGGGGTCCCGGGGGTGGGGAGAATGCCGGTGCACCCCGAGACCGGTGGGGGGTCTCGGGGTCAAGAGATGATGACCCCACCCCGAGACCGGAAGGGATCCCGGGGATGGGGAGAATGCCGGTGCACCCCAAGACCGGTGGGGGGTCTCGGGGTCAAGAGATGATGACCCCACCCCGAGACCGGAAGGGGTCCCGGGGGTGGAGAGAATGCCGGTGCACCCCGAGACCGGTGGGGGGTCTCAGGGTCAAGAGATGATGACCCCACTCCGAGACCGAAAGGGGTCTCGGGGGTGGGGAGAATGCCGGTGCACCCCGAGACCGGTGGGGGGTCTCGGGGTCAAGAGATGATGACCCCACCCCGAGACCGGAAGGGGTCCCGGGGGTGGGGAGAATGCCGGTGCACCCCGAGACCGGTGGGGGGTCTCGGGGTCAATAGATGATGACCCCATCCCGAGACCGGAAGGGGTTCCGGGGGTGGAAGAATGCCGGTGCACCCCGAGACCGATGGGGGGTCTCGGGTTCAAGAGATGATGACCCCACCCCGAAACCGAAAGGGATCCCGGGGTTGGGGAGAATGCCGGTGCATCCCGAGACCAATGAAGGGTCTTGAAATCATCAGCTGCCGTTACCTTTTATCTTGACGACACGGGATCAATCATATCAAGATGCTTACATAAAGAATTTTAAACAATGAGAAAACTCAAGTTGCATGCGGTTCTCTACGTCCGGCTATCCGATTCTTCGCTTACTAAAAAGACAGTGAGTAGATATCAATAATAATAGAAGCATGTTTGGATTCCAGTTAAAAAATATATATATATTTGGTACCTCCTCCTCCCTCCTTCTATTATTATTTTTATTATTTACAATAGAAGGTATTTTAAAAAGTTTACTCTTCTAAATAATTATTTAGATTTCCAAAAGTTACTTTTAGAAAAAATGAAAATAAAAATTTTCACTTTCACTTTTCATAAATAATAAAAAATACTTTTTAACGGAACATATTAATTTTTAATTCAAGAATTATATTTTTATTTTTAAAAATAAAAATATAAAAAAGTAATATCAAATACTTAATTTCACTTTATTTAATTATTTATATTTATGGTGCACTCCTGCCCGTCTACGTGCTAGATAACGTACATGTTTTATTGGTGCATGTCCATAGTTTGGCATTAGCAAAGTTATCCATGCATGTGTACGCTCTGATAGTTTAGCGTTTAGTGTTATCCAAAAAAAATATTTTTCTTTTCTTTTTATTTATTTAATTCGAGGAAGAATGCGACTCACTTCTATTGATAAAGGTTTGATAAGGCCCTGTTTATCAAGCATTATTGGGTGCTAGCCAGTAGAGTGGTGCCAAATTTAACTAGGAAAAGAATCTAGAGCCCATCTAGCCTCACTCTTTTATTTGTTGAGTGCATGGCAGCCACTGCTTTTGAAGTCTCCTTGCCATCATAGCTATTGACTTACCAACAAACATTGATGCACAAATGATATCATCGTTTAGGACAAGCTTTACTTTCGCTACTTAACCATTGATTTGCTACATTGAACTATGTGTGATATATATGGAAATCCTTGTTAGACTTAATTTACTTAAATATAATTACCTCCAGCCATTATTATTTAATGGTGGTAAGGAATCTGATCTTCCTATGGACTGCACGGGAGATCTTCCTTCCTTAACGATATCGATTGATCTTCTTGATCTTTCCTCTTCCTCTCGATGGATCGGTCTTCTAATCAATGAGCTCTCGCATCCAGATGGTGTATGCCTTCATGATTGCTCTTGATCAGGGACTCATTTCCAATGCCTCCACTTTTAGGTTTCTCTCTATAGAACCTTAAGATCTCTCTCGAGGACGAACCTTGATCTCTCTCGAGAACCTTGTTCTGAAACTATAGGATCTCTCTTGAGAGAACCGTATTCAGAAACCTTAGGATCTCTCTTGAGAGAATAGTGTTCTGAACCCTTAGAGAACCCTTCGTAATGAAACCTTAGGATGGGTTCCTATTTTATACCCTTTTCCTTCAACGCTTGCCCCATCAAGCGAGCGCTTAGGAATTAAGGGAGGAAGCGGGCGCTCAGGAATTAAGGGAGGAAGCGAGCGCTTAGGAATTAAGAGAGGGGGCTGTTATCACTTTAATGGGGGATACGTTGATTTAATAAATTAGGACCATTAATTAGATATGTTACTACATTCTCCCACTTGGTCCGTATATTTTATCAACACTGAACAAGAAAACTAAATACATGAATCATAGCGATAGGTCCTCTATAATTGAGTATTATCTTCTATGTATTACAATGCATTCAATTTCTTTATCACCATTCCAAATGTGACAACATAACATAATGAATAAACCATATGTTTATTCAGAGTCCAAAGAAAAGTTTGTCATTTCTCAAAAGTCATATAACGTGTACACCTGAATGAGAATAAACAAACGCTTGAAATAAGAGTTTCATTGTACAAATTGTTATCAATACAATTATATCATGGGACCAACTCCCATTCTTATCACATGATCCTTAAACTTCTTAATTGGCATGCCTTTAGTTAAAGGATCAGCTATCATCAATTCAGTGCTAACGTGTTCTATGACCACTTTATTCTCTTTAACACGTTCTCTTATGGCTAAATACTTAATGTCGATATGTTTACTTCGACTACCACTCTTATGGTTTTTAGCCAAAAATACAGCAGCTGAATTGTCACAGTACAATTTAATTGGCCTAGTAATGGAGTCAACAATTCTAAGCCCTGAGATGAACTCTTCAACCATACACCTTGCGATGTAGCCTCAAAACAAGCAACGAACTCTGCTTCCATAGTAGAGGTAGCAGTCAAGGTTTGCTTTGCACTTCTCCAAGATATGGCTCCACCAGCTAACATAAATAAATCCTAATGTTGATTTCCGAGAATCAACGCAGCCAGCAAAGTCCGAATCTGAGTAGCCCTCTATCTCCAAATGATCAGTTTGTCTATACATGAGCATGTAGTCCTTGGTCCCTTGAAGATACCTCATGACCTTTTTAGCAGCTCTTCAATGGTCTAAACCTGGATTACTCTGATATCTTCCCAACATTCCTATTGCAAATGCTATGTCAGGTCTTGTGCAAACCTGAGCATACATTAGGCTTCCAACAGCTGAAGCATATGGAATGTTGTGCATCTGTTCCCGTTCAAGTTCATTTTTAGGGCACTGGTTCAAAGCGAACTTGTCACCCTTCACTATAGGTGCAACACTTGGTGAACAATTTTTCATCCGAAATCTCTCCAAGACTTTATTGATATAAGTTTCTTGAGACAATCCCAAAATGCCTCGAGATCTTTCTCTATGGATCTTAATGCCAATGACATAAGATGCCTCACTCATATCTTTCATATCAAAATTTTTAGAGAGAAATTGTTTCACCTCATGTAGCAACCCTTTATCATTGGTTGCAAGTAGAATGTCATCCACATATAGGACCAAGAAACAAATTTTGCTCCCACTAACCTTCTGGTATATACATTGATCCATGATGTTCTCTTCAAAACCAAAGGAAGAGATCACATCATGAAATTTTAAATACCACTGACGTGAGGCTTGTTTCAATCCATATATGGATTTCTTAAGTTTGCAAACCAAATGCTCACCATCACTAGAGGAAAATCCTTCAGGTTGTTTCATGTAAACCTCTTCCTCTAGATCTCCATTAAGGAATGCGGTCTTCACATCCATTTGATGTAACTCAAAATCAAAATGAGCTACCAATGCCATGATTATTCGGAGAGAGTCTTTCTTGGATACAGGAGAAAATGTCTCAGTGTAGTCGACTCCTTCCCTCTGAGTGAATCCTTTGGCAACGAGTCTTGCTTTATATCTCTCAATGTTGCCTTGTGAGTCTTTCTTTATTTTGAAGATCCATCTACATCCAATGGCTTTTACACCATCAGGCAACTCAACAAGATCCCGACTCGATTAGATGCCATAGATTCCATCTCTTCTTTCATGGCATTGAACCACAAGTTTGATTCCTTAGAACTCATGGCTTGTGAAAACGTTTCAGGATCATTTTCGGCTCCAATGTTATAGTCAGATTCATGTAGATACACAACATAATCACTAGGAATTGCTGATTTCTTTATTCTAGTTGATCTTCTTAATGTTGTGTCAATGACCTCTTGAGGAGTATCTTGCACAACTGATTGTTGATGAACAACACGATCTTCTAGATTACCATCAGCTTGTGAAATCTCAATGACTGGTTGTTGGGCACTTAATTGAGTTTGAGGAGTGCTATAAATAACAACCAATCCCTCACTTGAAGTGGAAGCTGGAATAACTGAATGATCTTTCTCAGAAGAAGCCAAATACTGAGATTGATCACTCCCACTGATCAAGTCATTCTCAAGAAATTTTGCATTTCTTGATTCCACAATCCTAGTGCTGTGAGATGGACAATAAAATCTATAACCCTTGGACTTCTCAGCATATCCAATAAAGTATCCACTGATAGTCCTTGGGTCTAGTTTCTTTTCTTGTGGATTATAGACTCTTACTTCAGATGGGCATCCCCAAACACGTATATGTTGCAGACTCGGTTTCCAACCTTTAAATAACTCAAATGGCGTTTTGAAAACAGCCTTGGTTGGAACCCGATTCAATATATACGTAGCAGTTTTAAGAGCTTCAGTCCACAAGGATTTAGGTAACTTAGAGCTGACAATCATGCTCCTTACCATGTCCAATAATGTTCGGTTTCTCCTTTCAGCTACACCGTTTTGGTCAGGAGACCCTGGCATGGTGTATTGTGCAACAATTCCATTTTCTTCAAGAAACCGAGCAAACGGACCAGGCGCTTGTCCATTCTCAGTGTATCTACCATAATATTTTCAACCTCTATCTGACCTCACGATTTTAATTTGCTTGCCGCATTGTTTCTCTACTTCTGCCTTAAATACCTTAAAGGCATCTAATGCTTCGTTCTTATTATGAAGTAGGTAGAGATACATATATCGTGAATAGTCATCAATAAATGAGATGAAGTATCTCTGACCATACGAATCCATATCTGGGCTACAGATATCCGTATGTATGATCTCCAGTATTTCCGAACTTCTCTTGGCATTTTTCTTGGACTTGTTGGTTTGCTTTCCCTTTATGCAATCCACACAAGTGTCAAAATCAGTAAAATCAAGAGTATCAAGTACTCCATCTTTTACTAATCTTTTAATTCTCTCAATGGAGATATGACCTAATCTCCGATGCCATAAAATAGAGGAATTCTCATTTATAACACATCTTTTCATACCAGTTTGGGCGTGCATCACATTATAGGTGGTATTATTTTTCAGATTGATTTGGAAAAGATTGTCTGACAGTGTACCATTCCCAATAAGCTTAGATTTATAAAATAAATCAACAGAGCTTTTATTAAAATTAAAGGATATCCTGCTGGTACAAGCCTTAACACTGAAATCAAATTTCTAGAGAAACTTGGAATATAAAATGTCTTTTCCAAATCCAAAACAAAACCAGAATGTAAAATAAGTCTGCACGTTCCAATTGCTTCCACATGTGAACCCATCTTGTTTCCTGAATAGATGCTTTGTTCACTTCCCAATGGTTTCCTTTGATTTAGAAAACCCTGCAAGGTATTTGAAACATGGATTGTAGAACCAGAATCAATCCACCATGTGTTATGACATATAACTAAATTGGATTCATGACATACGAATGAGGTTAGAGTACCTTTCTTGTTAAGCCAAGCTTTGAATTTGAGACAATCTTTCTTTATATGTCCTTTCTTCTTGCAAAAGAAGCACTTGGACTCCTTCTTGTCTTCTGTATGGATGGATACTTTACCTTTCCTTTGCGTTTGGCTTTGGGAGCTTTAGTCTTTCTCTGAGTGACTAAATGTGCACTTTCTCCCATTTCTAAAATCAACCTTCCTTCCTCTTGAACACACATGGTCAGAAGTTCATTAATTGACCATTTGTCCTTATGTGTATTGTAAGATATTTTGAAGGGACTATATTGCTGTGGGAGTGAGCTCAAAATAAAGTGCACCAAGAAAGATTCCGACATCTCAACCTCTAGGGATTTCAACTGAGCCGC
Source organism: Calamus simplicifolius (assembly GCA_900491605.1). Taxonomy (NCBI): domain Eukaryota; kingdom Viridiplantae; phylum Streptophyta; class Magnoliopsida; order Arecales; family Arecaceae; genus Calamus; species Calamus simplicifolius. Next base: position 830,631 of record UESW01004715.1, on the reverse strand, counting down.
AATGTCCCTCATCTTCATGATGTGCTCACGCACACCTCCAACCGTAGTGAGCTTCATTGATGATAACTTTGTCATTAGGGTGCTAGCCATTGCCTTATCTGAAGACTCAAATTGTGCATCAATAGCCTTCAGAAGTTCCTTGACATTTTTGCACTCAGGAATTGAACCACGTATACTAGCAGAAATTTTAGTACGTATGAACATCATACTGAGGCGATTGGACCGTTCCCATCGTTCATACGCAGCAATCTCAGCCTGAGTGCTAGTAGATGTAACTAAATGTGGTTCATCCTTCCTGATAGCATAGTCAATATCCATGCACCCTAATTGAAGAAGAATTCTCTCCTTCCATAATTTATAATTATCACCACTTAAATCGGGAATGTCACATTTCATATCAGAAATATTAACAGGCATAATAGCTGCATAAAAAATAAATCATGTTCATGTAATTGAATTTAAGGCATATAACTGATGTCATATTTTACCAATGTAAACATGCAATAACATGAATCAATAACATACAATAACTACCTGTGGGCTAAGTTATTATACTCAAATAGACTCATTAGCTTAATGATGTGACTAACAAATTATATTCCTTTCTTAATTCCTGTGGGTAATTAAGAAAATAATTTGTTATCGCATCCTAATTAATTATATTAGTGCAACAAAAATTCCTGTGGGATAAGATTCATTACATTAATATAATTAGTCACAATTAATGTCATCTAACCTTATGTGATCTTTGCAACTCAATATATAATTTTGATTAATCAAAGATGCTGTGGCTACTCCTCAATTAATCAACATCATATTGATCACATGACATTATATGCATATAGATTAACCAATTTAGTATGATTATTAGGTAGTGATCTTAATCAACGTAACATTTCCAAATCAAGATCCGAGTTAGTCAAATTGGCCAGGCCAGTGAAAGAGAAGTGGGGGTCCCCCCGTTGCTTTCCTTAGGTCAGTCAACGGAACCAATTAAGTAACCACAATCTCTTTACCTTTCTAGACACCAAATGACCAATCAGACCTTGAAAGGATTTGCACTGTGATTTTTACACTACCACCAAATTCATGCATAGAATAAATCTAGTATGCAGAACAGAACATTTCAATATCTATTTAATGAATTTTAAAATTATCACCTTAAGAAAAATTTTTGTTAATTAAAACACGTCCGGCCGTAGCTCATTATTCCCTTGGGCCAGTCTATGCAAACCACCGTAGGCATAGAGACTCAGGAGGCGTATTTTAATACAAAAATTTAAACTCAAGAAAATGATAAAAATAAATCATGTTACATGATTTAATAAAACATTAAACAGATAATAAATGCATTTAAATCAACCAATCCATATTTTAAATCCCGTGAGAGAACGGAAAGACCATAAGCGAGAAAACGAAAACCGAAAGTTTTCTCTCCTCTTTTTAATATTTCACCGATGTGGTTATTGAAGCCACGTTTCCGCTGCATTTCTCTCCTTTAGTTTTTCATTTCTCTCCTTTAGTTTTTCTTTTTTAAAGCTACGTTTCTTTTCTTTTTCTTTCTTTAATGCTATCTCTTTAATACCATAAAAAGAAATCTGGGAAACATTTAATGCTAGAAAGAAATCTTTAATAGAAAAGAAAGAATCCGTGTTTCCGCAAAATCAGGATCTGAAATAGGTTTAATGGTTTCTTTCAATTCCGTGATCAGAACTGATCGAAACCAACCTGAGATCCGAAAAACTAAAAACGGAAAACACGCGGCATTAATTACTTGAAAAGAGAAACTTAATAGAAATCTTCGCAAATAAGGCAGAGGTTTTAACCTCGCTCTGATACCAAATGTTAGACTTAATTTACTTAAATATAATTACCTCCAGCCATTATTATTTAATGGTGGTAAGGAATCTGATCTTCCTATGGACTGCACGGGAGATCTTCCTTCCTTAACGATATCGATTGATCTTCTTGATCTTTCCTCTTCCTCTCGATGGATCGGTCTTCTAATCAATGAGCTCTCGCATCCAGATGGTGTATGCCTTCATGATTGCTCTTGATCAGGGACTCATTTCCAATGCCTCCACTTTTAGGTTTCTCTCTATAGAACCTTAAGATCTCTCTCGAGGACGAACCTTGATCTCTCTCGAGAACCTTGTTCTGAAACTATAGGATCTCTCTTGAGAGAACCGTATTCAGAAATCTTAGGATCTCTCTTGAGAGAATAGTGTTCTGAACCCTTAGAGAACCCTTCGTAATGAAACCTTAGGATGGGTTCCTATTTTATACCCTTTTCCTTCAACGCTTGCCCATCAAGCGAGCGCTTAGGAATTAAGGGAGGCGGGCGCTCAGGAATTAAGGGAGGAAGCGAGCGCTTAGGAATTAAGAGAGGGGGCTGTTATCACTTTAATGGGGGATACGTTGATTTAATAAATTAGGACCATTAATTAGATATGTTACTACAATCCTAATTCTCTCCTCTCTTGATTGTTTCATTAGAAGGACTAGGTGCTACCACGCCTCTCCATTCATTGTGGTCCAGCTACTCGGCTACTTTTCGTCTAGTTGAAGGTTTGATGGTCATATGAAGCTTGAAAAAATAGGAAGCTAGGCCTATAAAATTGAAATGTTGGATGTGTTTTGATAAGAGAGGTGTTGCAAATTTATCCCAAGGTGGTGAGCAAACCATAATAAGCAGTGTATCTGACACAATTATCGTACATGAGAATATTGGAAGGACAATGGATTAGGCTCTCGGATTCGAGATCTTAGATCATGTGTGCAGCGAGACAATTGCTTGAAGCAATTTTTTTTTTTTTTTTTGCTAAGAAAAAAAAAGTGATATATATTTTATCTTTATGTGTTATCTTGCAAAGGCAATTTAAATAGCATCTTTGATAACTCATTTGTGTTTTCATCTTTAATTAAACGACAAGATCATACCTACGGAGACGACCCATTGTCAAAAGTCTAAAAATAATAATAATAATAATAATCTTATGATAATCGCCATGAAATTGGAGGAGTACCAAAAGAAAGCTGTCCATCCTCTTGCCAAATCCAGCCACCATCTAAGCCATTTATAAAGCATAAGAATTTCAACATCAAGCTTACTTAAGGCCACGCGTGCCATTTTAAACCTATATATATATCTTACGACTGTCTCTTTCAATTGTTTACGTCATTACCTCTCTTTCACCAAACAAAGAGACATGGTGACCTCTCGCGAACCTTCTCCACACCAGGGAGAATGGTAATTAGAAAGCTTTTAGATTGTGTTTGATAGGATGGACAAGAAGGATAAATGCTATAACTACAGAGAATAATGTTGAAAAAATTTAAACAAAGAGGATAACTTATGTTTAACTATGAGTTATTTTTTGAATTTATTTTTTAAAAAATTTAGAAATAATTAAAGTTTTTTTTTATAATAGAATGATAATTTTAAAAGATGTTATTTTTTTTATTTTTTTATTTTTTTTATTTTAGCTCAACGCGGCCACATTGGTCCACCAGGAGAGCGGCGCTGTGAAAGTCGAAGGATTAAACCTGGCAACTGCCTCACGCTTCCAGTTTCGTCTCTGTGTCCCTTCAATCAACGAAGAGATGATTAGCCTCTCGAGTTCTTGGGAATATCAGTGCCCACCTAATTCCAGCTTCCGGCTACCATTCCATGTTTGAAAAAATTCAGTCTAACGTGATTTGAACAGTGAGACGTGTTAAAAAAAGTTTAATAATAATATATAAAAAAAAAAAAAAAGGAAAGAACGCCTGAAAACGTTTCGGTCGTTCGCAAACGTTTATAGGCTCAATTGTCCCATTGCGGCCAATGTTTATCAACGTTCAAAAATAGTTTAAATAATTTATTTTATAAGCCGTTTTTGATATAATTTGGGACTAACGGTCATTAGGCCTTTAAGATCATTATGGGCCAAGTCGTTGAAGTTTTATAGGCCGAGCCTATAAATAGATTTAAAAATTCAGATTGAGGAAAGGCATCAATCTAGAATAATTTGGAGTAGCTCTATATGATTTGTTTTATCTTATTATATTTTTTATATTTTATTGATCTTTTAGGCATCTAAAGGTAATCGTTGTGTTGCACCTCCATACGATCATGCTCGTAGTAGAAGGATCGGGTCGAGCCGGGTTGTTGTACCTTGGGGACAGATCATCAACAACCTGCACGAAGGAGCAAAAATCTAATCCTTAGGGCAGTGTCTAACACGCATCGGTCCTGGTTTGATCCATCTATCTTTTGGTTTTACTTTATTTGTATATTTAAATTTCTATAACATATTTCTAGCAAATTTTTAGAAAGGAATTTTTTGTAAGATCAAAAATATTTTCCAAGAGCTAAGGATCATACTTTCCTTCTTTTCTAGAAATTGCTAGATTTTCATTCCATCTTCTTATTCTGTTTTGCATTTGCTCAAAATATAAAGTTTTCATGCCACCCTGAAATGCATGCATTAATGGTGCAAATGTTGCTATGCTAAATTATGATCATCCATTGGGCCCAAGATTTAAGGGAAAAGATTATGGTTTGAATACTTATTATTTTTCTTGGGCAAATATTAACATTGCTGCAATTCTTTAAGTTATATTTCATAAGTTGATCTTTTTACCGTTGGAAGGGATTGTTGTGCTATGTTGCTTTAAAAGAGTTAGTTGATACACGCCATTTTTCTTCTTCCTTACTAATTTTTGTTAAATATATGGTAAAATAAATACTCAGTTAAGTGCTCATGCACATATATGGATAGAAATTGGTGTAACAATTCTTAGTTATTAAATAGATTGGGCAATCATGGTCATGTACTTAGCCTATAATAAAAGCGATTGTCCAGCTATCTCTACAATTTGCTATGCAATTGTTTAAGTACAAACAATCATTATTTGGTTTATCTGCTTCATTTGTAGTATCAAATTTTAATACATTTTGATATGCATCGGGCGATATATGGTGAGCATAAAATATACTAAACTGATAATAAGACATAAAAAAAATAATAACATATGACATTGTTGTCTTATTCTAAATGTTAGACACTGATGAGCTTCCTTTGTCTTCTGACTTGTTAGAGGTTGAAGCTTGGATCTTGGTTTGTGTGCATGTGGTTTGTTCAACATGTCAAAGGCTTCTTTCTATTCACCGAACATTCAAATGTTTAATTATATATATAAATATATACGCATTTATACATGTATGCATATAGGTACATATACGTGTGCAAATCAGGTAGGGCTTGTCACATCTTAGTGCCCAAGTATATATGTAATATGTATACTTATTCTCTCCTTAAGTTGGTGTAGTAACTAACAAAGCTAACAAATATAAAGCTGAAGTGCTAATCAGAAAGTGAATTACTTTGTTCACTGGATAGATGAACAAGGGGTGAAGTCATCAAACAGGTGGTTAACCATTCAGCATGAAAATAAGCCTTGTTGAAAAACTGACATGCTTGCACTTGTGAACATGATATATGCGTGCTTTTATATATATATATTTATATCATTTTATTATTTAACTTTCAAGTGCAGCTACTAGTATATATTTGCATTCTTACATAAATGCAAAAGTTTTTCTGTTCCAGATAAGTGTTTTCTGGTATAGTGATCAATATTTAATATCTCCTTGTTGTGTTGAAGCTGCTAGACAAAAGTGACAGCATTGGGCAAATACTTATTGCTTACTACTATTGTGAATCTTTTATGTTACCAAATGGCAAAGAATGGATGAACTTGGATGCTGTGACAAGGTATGTCATATAAATGCTCTATTTTGAGTCTCTTGAAATATATTGCCATGAGATTTAATAAAAGTTTTTATAATTTACTCGTGACTTTTGGAATATCCAACTTATTTTTACCTTATATTTGGATATTCAATTCTAATATATCTTTGCCTGATTCTCTTATTTGAGGTCTAGTCCAAAAATAATATTATCTCTTTGAATTTGCCGAGAAGATTTTGGCAGACTAATTAACCAAGGAGTTATTTAGGAATAGAATCCTAGATTCATCGAGGGGATGTGGCTTAAGCCCATTATTTGGTCGCCAGCAGTGGATACCCAACCTCTGTGATTGGAGATCCCATGAATGAGGTTCAATGTGGTAGAAACGAAGCTGATTGAGTGATGTGTTAGAGCATATATTTTGAAAATTTTTCATCCCATCCCTATGATGAGTGCTCTTATAAAGTGACAAAATAAATTTGTGTAAGGTTGAGTCATACTCTTAATGGATCCGAGGTAGGTTATCTGCAGGGTATTGTCACAAATATCCTTGGAGGATTTACCTATATGAGAATCGTCATATTAGGCCGTGACTAAAGGTTTGGGCTAACCTTAAAGAATTCTCATGAAAAATCAAGGTACTAAGCGCAAGGCTTTTAATATGCGCTAACCGCTTAAACCCAATTGATCCATACTGTGTGTGTGATTAGTAGAAGTCTAAGTCAAAGGACCTAGTCTAATCCACTATGGTTCCTTCAGATATAAACAATCAACACTAAATGAGGTTCAAGTCCATAGGATACCTCACCTATTGCGTAATATAAGATGTCCTAAAATTTTTGTTATATTTATTTTATTTTATTTTTTTATTTTAAACTTTTGTAGGAGATTGTTAGAAAAAGTTTAAATAATAAAAATAAAAATTAAAAAAGGAAAGAACGCCTTTTGGCAGTTCGCAGGCCAATGTTCACCAACGTTCAGAAACGGCCCAAATAATTTATTTTGTAAGCCGTTTTGACGTAATTTAGGGCTAACGGCTATTAGGCCTTTAAGGCCATTATGGGCCAAGCCGTTGGAGCTTTTATGGGTCGAGCATATAAATAGGCTTAGGGATTTTGAGGGAATGCATCAATCTAGAATGATTTGGAGTAGCCCGATTTGTTTTATCTCATTATATTTTTTATATTTTATTGATCTTTTGGGCATCTGAAGGTAATCGTTGGGTTTGTACCTCCACACGATCGTGCTCTAAGAGGATCAGGTCGAGCCGGATCGTTGTACCTTAGGGACAGATCGCCAACAACCTGCATGAAGGGGCGAAAATTTGATCGTCTTGGTCCTGGTTTGATCTATCTTTTTGGTTTTACTTTATTTGTATATTTAAATTTTTATAACATATTTCTAGCAATTTTTTTTAAAAAAAATTTATGTAAGATTAAAAATATTTTCAACAACACAAAGTCCGGGATTAGAAGGAAGCCTTCTCTATTTGTTACCATGCAAGGAGTTGGTGTACATGGGTTAAGGAATTAAAATGGGCTCGAAGAGGTTTCGTGGCAGCCACCACTCATATGATCGAAGAAAAGTCTTACCGAACCAAAAACAGTCCAGCAAAAATTGCATCGCGCTCGATGATTAACATGTATTGTATACATGTATAATATATATTAATCATCTAAAATGGTATGCATTTATTGCACTACATAGCTCAGCAAGACTTTTTCGCGACCAAAAGCATCACGGTTAGAGGTGTGCTTGGGGCTTTGCCTATTTTTGTGCGGTTCTTCTTCAATGACCTCGTCAACGCCCCATTATCCCTTACCCGAAAGGAATATTTTCTAACATTTGAAAAATACCTGAGACGGCTCGTGTTGTTTACAAGAAACATTAAAAAATCAAATGGAGGAGATGGTTATTGTTAATCTTTAATGCAAATATTTTTTCTTAAAAAAAAAAACAGTATGCTTAAGGGATATGTATTCTTATCGTATCGGGCTTGCCCTTTTTCATCGGCATGATATTAAGTTGGTCATACCGGTACCATGCCACTATAAAAAGGTAAATCATATTAAGCCCTTATTTGGCGAAGATGTTTTTTAGAAAAAATATTTACTATTTAATATTATATTTTAAAAGTATGGTAAAACTTTAATGTTTATGTAGTAATTAAACTAATTTTTTTAAAAAATAATAAAAGATATTATATTATACTTTTAAAGGATAATTATATCAAAAGTACATGTACTTAGGGTTATCAACTAAATTTTTTACTTTTTTTTTATTTCAACTCATCTAAATTTTTTAATCAAGTGTCAATGATGGCTTAAGCATATTTTTCTTCAATCGAGTATTCGAACTTATAAAAGTTTTTTAGTTAGAAAGTTACTATTTTATTGCTTAACCTTTGATGGATATGATTTTTTTATGCACAAATGGATAATAATATTTTTTTCTTTAGGTTATTATGCATAGAATTTTATATGCAAAATTTTTTGATTGAGTGGTTTATCATGTATTTATAAAAAATAGCATGTGAACTTAAATAAGTATACTTAATTGAAAACTTTTATGAGCTAATATACTCAATTAAAAAACTTTTACGAGTTGATATACTAAATTGAAAAAATAAATATACTCATCATGTATTCTATCAAATCATTGTTGATGGCTATTAAAAATATTCTTAATTGAAAAACTTACTTAAGTTGGCATACTCAATTTAAAAAATAGTATAAGGATTCAATTAAAAATTATAAATGAATTCATGTACTTCTAATATAATTATTCCTATTTTCAATTATCCAACATATTAATATAATAATATTATTATTAATAATATCATATTATAATAATATTAAAATATAATATAGTATTATAATATATAAGAAAATATAATAATATTCTTGCATAATAATCATTTTATTGTGAAATTATTATAATGTATTATTAAAATTATGATTATTATTATCTAATAATATAATATCCATCACTGAAATATGTAATTATAATTAAAAAATCATACCATTATTTCCTAATCAATTTGAAATTAAGGCTTTTATTACTATTGTTATTGTATAATGACTATATTTTATTTATAATATATTATAATAATATTTCAATATATTATATTATATAATAAATATTATTATTTTGTGGTTCAAATCTATGACCTTCAAGTTTGAAATTAGCTTTTCGATATTTAGCGGAAGCCGTTTTTAGGAGAAACTTTAACTTGATACCTTTTCAAATAGAGTTTTTAATAATTTTTTATAATACTTTTAAAAATTTTATCAGGTACTATAAAATCATCTAAAAGCTTTTTTAGGCTTCTAAAAATGCATTTGGATCTTCCAGAAACTCAACTAAATAGGACCATCAGCATTTCTTTGGTATTAATCTTTGAATAGAAGCATTAATAAAATATATCCCTCTGCACCCATCTCTCCCTTAAGAAAAAGTGATAAATTTAAAAGATAAGTAATATAATTAACTTTTTTTCATGAGTATGGCATCAACTCGATCTAATTGATATCATACCAACAAAAAGCCCAAATCTTGACAATGAAAAATTGGTAATACATTATAAGTCCCTTAAACCTATCTTGCATCTAATCTTTAAAAGTGATGTTAGCAAAATCCAAAAAGTGATAATTTTTTTTTATGAGTTCAAATCAATGTTATATATTGATACAAAAAGTTTATGACACATTAAGTCTCTCTTAAATTTATCCCATATTTGAATTAACAAATCACTTCATATCTTTAAGAGGATTGGAACTTCTTTGATAGCTTAAGAAGGATATAGCTTGCCAATTAATCTTGCTTTTATGCATGCCTTGAGACAATAAGAGAGAGATGATGCTTGGTTTAATTGAAAGGCGCAGTATCATAATGTTCTTTAGGTAGTGTTTGAAATAGGGGATAAGAGGGGATATCCACTTATTCCCAAAAACTATAACTATAAGGGATAGCTGGGAATAAAGTTAACCAAAGGGATAATTCATGGTTAACCATGGTTAACCATGGGATATTCCCTCAATTTATTCCTAGAGAATGCAGGAATAGCTGGTTATCCCTTCAAATAAGAGTAAAAAAAAGTTATCCCATGGATTTACCTTTTTGCATTTGATATGATCAATGGGATAGTCAAGGGATATCCCTAGGAATAACCAGAGGATAAACTCTATCCCGTACACTTATCCAGGGATAATATTTTTCTATCAAACACTACCTTAATGATTTCTGCAAGTAATATTCTCTTAACATTTATGGTACTATGAAACAATGGAGATTGATGATGTGGATTTATTAATGCCTCATGGCAACGTCACAAGCTATAAGGCCCGTTACGTTTTTTAGCATGAAAGTCAACTTCTTTGAGTTAAAAATCTTATCTTGAGTAAACTATAAACTAAAATCCACTTTGATGATAACAAGCCTCTAAATTTCAAGATTTATACTAAGTGGACTCTATGGTCAATTTAATCCTCTTCATGCTACCTCTGCATCTATCATGAATCTAAAATTAAGGGCAACATGCCTCAAGACTTAAGACATTAAAAAAATTGTTTCTGAATCCACTCAACTTAACTCAACTCATCTAAGTCTTTTCTCAACTATATAGCATAGGCTACATAAATCTACTTCATCTATCATGTTCTATTTAGGACCAAATCGATATTTAAATTATAAATAGTTATATTATTTTAATTATTTTTATTCATATTAGTTTAGATCTATTTTATCTTTATCCTTACTATGAATTATTAAAAGATCATTTTTTTCTAAATAGAGCATCTAAAGGTTTACGTTATATATATCCAAATTATCGTAATTAATTTTTTATTTTATCTTTAATTAAAACTATTTTTATTATTTTATATATTTATTTTTAATTTTATTTTTTAAAATTTTATATATATCCATTTTAGACGGCCTTTTGAATTCATTCATGCGACACCGCAGTTTTGATGGCCGAGAAGCCGGTCAAAAACTAAAAGTTAAAACACCTCAACAAAAAGAAAATTGATGAGAATATTAATTAAAGTGCAAAAATAAAAGAGAGAGAGAGAGATAAGCTTTATACTATCATAAAAAACAAAGGCTCACGCACTCTTCACGCTCTGCACTGTTTTTTTTTTTTTTTTTTTTTTTATAGAAAAGGAAAGGAGGGCTTTGCTGATCCTTAGCTAGGTTACAGCTTCGTTTTTTATCAGGATATTTTTTATGCATGCGCGAGATTTGTACAGTCGTTCTTCATTTAAAAATGAGTAGGTCAATCTGACCCCATCCAGATGCCAACAGTCAGAACAGAAAGACTAGAAAAAATTTTAGCCCCTTCAGCATCGATGTTTCGGATCCCAATAATTAACCTTAGAATTATTCGAATCATTTGTCTTTTAAAGTTTAATAGCCAACATGACAAAAAAGAAGTGGACGTGCAAGAAGTCAGTGGAAAAATAAAATTAAACACCCGAACAAAAAGACAATTAATGAGATTATTAATTAAAGTGCAAAAAAAACAAAAGGGATAAGCTTTATAGCATCATAAAAAAAACAAAAACTCGCACGCTCTTCACACCCTGCACTGTATTTTTTTTGGTTTCTCATACAAAACAAAAAGAAAATTAATGAGACTAACTTAAAGTGCAAAAAAAAAAAAAAAAAGAGAGATAAACTTTGCAGCATCATAAAAAAACAAAAACTCACACGCTCTTCGCACCCTGCACTGTATTTTTCTGGTATCTCATGCAAAAACAAAAAGAAAATTAACGAGACTACTACTTAAAATGCTAAAAAAAAAAAAAAAAAAAAAAAAAAAAAAAAAAAAAAAAAAAAAAACAAAGGGTGAAGCTCTATTCCACCAAAAACGCAAAGGCTAACACGCTCTTCACACCCTGCACTATTTTTGTGACAATCCAAATCAATGAGATTATCAATTGAAGTGCAGGAAACGGAAGAGAGAAGCTTTATTGCGCCAATAAAAAAAACAAAAACTAATACACGCTTCGCAGCGAGCGCTGTATTTTTTGCGTTTAATTTTGTCTTGGCATGCGCAGAAGTCCAGTCAATAGGGCGGGGGGAGTTTAGCAAGGGGATTTGTGGTGGACAAAGGCGGGAGGGAAAGGGTGTGCGTCGCGGCTCACCGTTCGTAGCAGTCTCTTGTTTGAGTGGCAGAGGTAGCAGCTGAAGGTAACAAGGAGTTGGGTGGGGGAGTATGTGGGAGAGAGTACTGAGGCGAGTGCTGCAGAACGGCTTGGAGGAAAAGCTCTCTCTTTTTTCTTTTGTGCAGGGGCGGGCAGAGGAATCGGCGAATCTTGGGAGGATGCGAGGTCGGGTCCCGTGGATTCCTCTCTCCTAATACTAAGAGGTACGAGCGAAAGTCCGCTTCTTTTTCCTGCTTCTGCCATGATTTCCCCATTGGAATCTGGCGCCCGTGAGGAATGCTCTTTTCTTTTTTTTTTTTTCCCGGATGGATTTTCGGTAAAAAAATGATCTTTGTAGGAAATTTTCTGTTCTTTTTCTCGTTTTTCTCGGATTTACCCACCTTGGAATTTATAAAGGAGGCTTTTTTTTATTACTATTGTTTTTGCTTTTCTTGAACAGTCCATTGGTATCTGGCACCCCTGAAGAATGCTGTTTTTTTTCTTTTTCTTCCCTGATTTTTGGGTAAATATTGATCTTACTGGGTTTTTTTGTTGTTTTTTATTTATCTTTGTGTGTGTATTGTCTGCATAAATTCCTTTTTCCTGGTTTTAAACGGCTTTCCCTATCCTGGAATTAGTTAAGGAGGAATTTTTGTTCTTGAGTAATCAGGGTTGCGGGATTTTATTTGAGTTTGGGAAGAAATAGGGTTTTAATTATGGTTTGAGATTTGTTGTTTGGGTTCTTGAAAGGAAGGAGCATGGGGATGTGGGCCTTTGTTTAAGGGAGGTAGGAGTACTGGATTTCATGTGGGTTTGTCGGAAATAGGCTTTTGATTTGTTTCTTTCGTTATTGGGGTGGTAGAACAGGGATCTTTGTCGAGGGGGAACATCTAAATATATCCTTATCTTCTCTTTCTACTTGGTTCTTCTTCACAAAAAAGGTAGCAATGCGGCCGTCATCTTCTCATTTTAGCTGTTTTTTCATGGTATTGTTTTTGCACTTGGATGCTGGTTTTGTTCTTTAAGATTTTCTTTGGGAGAAAAAAAAATTTGTTAGGATGCGGATTTGCAAGGAACTTTACTTCTTCTCATTTAAAGAAAATATTATCAGAGATTGTTGTTTAACCTGGGAACTAATCTGTTAAATCTTTCATTTGGGGTTGGTTCTGTTCTTTTTCTCCAAGATTCTGTTATCAGGTTTCTTGATTATTATCAAAAGTGAAAGGCCGGATTTTTCCTGTGGCTTCTGCTCTTTTATTTGAGAATCTTCTCAAGGGTGAGTTGCATGAAGCCCATGCCTTGAATCTCTGCAATCATGAAGTCAGATTGCCCTGCTTGTATTTATATGCTGGTCATTAACTAAAACTCGTAAGGATGCTATTTCCATGTGGTTTTTGCCTTCCACACTTTTTTTAATGTCCAGTGAATGCATTTCCTTAGATGTTTTCTCCCATTTATTCTCAGAAGGGATGTCTGGTTGGACCTGAGTTCTTGTATGCGTAAAATTTATGAGGTAAATTTCTTCTTATAAATCTTTGTTCTTATGTATGTATTATAGCACTGTTTGTTTATAGTTCTTATTTACCTAAAAGGAAAATATAAAAATATTGTGTTCTCTTGACGCATCTTGTTGACTATAAAACAAAAGGATAATGTCTAATGTCTGTTCAATCACATGAAATTCAGGGCGAAACATTAAGTTATATGATTCGGTATGGTGCCATTTGGGTAGCACTTTGCAGGAGCTGGACATGATTATGTTGGTGTGGACATGCTCCGGGCAAGGGAAGCTGATATCGCTGCTCTTCTTCTGGTCTTGGTTGTGCTCCCTTTGGTTACTTACATTTTACTTGGAATATGGAATGAGACTTCAAAAAGGAAGGCCAAGATAAGCATGCTTGCTCAGCTTGCTACTGAGGAAGCTCTCAGAGTAGAAGCAGTGGCATCTGCTGATGTTGAACCAGCCGGACCTTCTTTGAAACCCATCTTTATGAGTGTGCAAGATGCTTTGCGCCTGCTACAACTCGCTGCTCCAGATGCAAGTCTGTCAGATACTGGTACGAGATGTTATAGAATATCATTTTTTTCCTTTTTCCCTCATTGGTAATCAGGTCATTTTATTCTTAAACTTATTCTTTAATTTTGCTATGTGCATTATGCATGATTATCTATTTGCACAAGATGATAAAATATTGAAATCATGCATGAAATTTGCTCTTAACTCTGTTGTGATTCTTCAGCTTGCTGAGTCAACCTTTTTCCCCACTTTATTATTCATAACAAATGCAAGAAAGCGGAGGACAGAGTTGTTGGAATTGTTAAGAGATTGTTTGTTCATGGAATTGTTCAGTAGTCATAAATTTTTTTCCTGACAACCATTAAAGTAAGGAGGTTGCCTCTGGTACAAAAATGATTATTGACTTAGTCTTTTGGAAATATATCCACTTATGTTTTGCCTGAGAGGCAAAATTTTGTATGACTATTAAATTTTAGTTTATATTTGGAGGAAAGGAGTGCTTAATTTTTTTCCTATTAATTTTTAATATGGTTGTTGACATAGGCTATCATAACCCTTCCTTTAGAAGAATGTAAAGGAAATAGGATATGATAGTGATCCTATCTGGAGTCATCTCTAGTTTGTGATTTAAAGGATTTTAGAACCATAACAGATTGAATTGAGAAAAAACATTGACAACTCCTTCCATTATTTCTATGATGATAAGGGATTCGTGGAGCTTATTCAGGGGATTTTTCAGGTTGGTTAAGTATAAAACATTGTCCTTTTCACCTCTTGAATGGAATTTGTGTCATCAATCTTGTGGTTTTCATCCAGATCAGTTAGGAAACCCATAGATTGTACTCTTCATTAAAATGCTGTTTAATAATAATAATAAATATTATTATTATTATTATGCAAACTGAATATCTCACAAAAAAGCCGAAACACATTTTGGATGAAAAGTTTTGGTTCAGGTGGCCATATTTGACCTGTTTTGGATGAAATATTTTGGATTTAATTGACACAGAACATTTGAATTAATTTGAATAAGAGTGTGATACAGAGGTGAAGTATAATTTATCATGCAGATTAAATCAGGTTACAAAACCATAGTCAAACTTTGGAGGCTGGATTTTTTTTTTTTTTTTTTTGTTCCTTCACAAATACTGTGCTTATTGGTAAAATTATGCCCTACATTGATATGAAGGGAGTTATCATGCTTATCTCTATTGTGAGTTTGTAGAAAGGTGGCCTGCAACAAGAAAATTCTTTTGGGTTGGGGATGTTTGAGTTGGATCTACTTTGTTAACTTTAAGCTTGGAACTCTAGTGCCTGACCTGTAGTGTGGGCATTTTCTTTTGGTTTCTTTTGAGGTTGGAGGGCAGCTCATTTCAATTTTTAAAGTTAAACTTCACTGCAAAGCAGGGTGTTTTCATACAATTTTTGGTAATTTGTTAATACCTGATGAAAAGTTGGTAGTGTTGGCATTTTTATGAATAAATAAATTTGATTGGAAACATATCCTGTGAAAAAATGGCATTAACAAATCTGTTTTAATTATTCATAGCATGTTCACTTTTGCAAAAGAAATTGCACACTTGAACAAGGTAGTCTATTAATACATTACCTCTGTCTTCCATATATTTTAGAATTTTCTGCAGCTTAACATCAACCTTGCTGCTAGATCCTGTAGATTTACTGCAGAAAAAATATCTTCCTCTGTGGACTTAAGATAGGATTTGCTTGGTGTAGTTAAAGGTGAGGATTATGCTCACTATCACTATGAATAATGTTAATTGATAGAATATTTTATATCAAAATTCAAATTTATAACTCTTTTAGCTGGTCTTCAGTGTTTTTGATTTTTATACTGAGAAGATCAAATAAACTTTTTTGTCCTTTTCTCTTTTAGGGAAACAAATACTCTTGTAATTTAAAGAGAAAAGAGCTTGTGTCTTGTTCCATAAATTCATGATTTGCTAGATGTAGGAGGAAAAAATGACGATTGTACTTACAATCACTAGGAATAATGTTAATTAGTGACAATATTTTTATAGCCCTCATACCAGTGTTCATTGTTTTAGTTTTTATTACTGGGGAGAACAAATAGTTTTTTTTAAAAAAAGTAAATGAAAAGGGCTGGCATCTTCTTCCCCTCTGTTCTCAAAAACCGTGGCTGTAACTTTATTTCAATTCATAATGCAGATTATTTTTTTCCAGTTCTGGCAAGTGTCAAATAATACATTGGAGGCTGGGGCACAAGCAGGAATGTCAGCAATGGCAAGATACCAGCTCGAATATTTCTGGTGCCATTTCTCTTACAGAATCAGCTCAACAGATAGATGACATCAAATCATCTCTCCATGGAAATGATATTGAAGAGTCACTGCATGGTGATCTTCTTGGTAATGTATCAAGTGATACGTGTGTTATGAATATTGATACATCTCAAGAATCAGCTGTAGGAAGAAAGCTGTCGGAGAAGCAAACTCTTAATAGATCAAAAAAAGTTGTCTCTAAAAGTGATGAAAGTGCTCCATGTGCATATGATGAAACCATTAGCTGTAGCACAGGTGTTCAAACTGTATATCCAAGTTCCTTGTCTATCGAGGTTTCATCAAAAGATGCTCCTCTGGAACAAAAGGTTCTTACAATTCACATTGGTTGCTATGATATCTGCTTCACTGTTTTGTGAAGTATAATTTCTCTTTTGTTGCATTGTCTAACTGCCAATGTTTACTCTTGATGGTTTCAGTTACGAACTGCGAATTTCACACCTGAAGATGAAACTGAAAGGATTCAGGATACCAGCAGTTCATCTACTGTCAAGAATTCTTTGCAGCAGTCTCATAAATTAACATATGAAACTAGAAATGGACTTAAGACGAGCAGTTCTCCTGGAATGCCAACCCCATCCAATATGGATAAAAATATGATAAATGGATGTGGCATTGGATCTAGTCCCACTTTACAGAAAATTAAGTTCTATGAAGGTGGAGTTTCTTCTGCCTGTGAAACAGTCAACTTGCACTATTTAGCTGAAAACGTTTCAGCTAAAGGAAGCATGGTTTTTAAGAAACCTCCATACACAGTGGGAGACGCAGCTTCTTTATCACAAAAATCGGCTGAGAGGGAATCAAGAGAATACTCATCACAAGGAAAAGAAAGGCATTCCCACAGGGAAAATGGATCTAGTAAGTTACTCAAAACTTGTTCATGATCTGTGATGGCAATTTCTTGGCTTTAATTGCCTCCAGTTCAATTTTTTCCCTTTATTCTTCTTCTTATTAAATTTTTTAATCTGTGCAGAATCCCCTCAAACAAATATTTCACAGGGTTGCAGTGGGATCTCCAACATGGAAGAGGCAAAGGTGGCAGGATCAAAAAAACATTCAAAAGTTCTCAAAGGGACTCTTGTGAGTTTGATAAATGGCAATAAGAAAAATAAGGTGATAGTTTTTCTTAAAATGCTATATTTTTTTCCCAGTCATGGACTATTAGGATTATAGATTTCTTCATTGAAGGCAATAACTGAAGTCTATGCATTTCATGTTCTGCAATGTTAGGTGCGCCAGCTGTTGTTTCCTTATGAGGATCTTGTCAAGTTTTTTCAGTGCAAAGTCTGGGGCATATCTCCCAGAGGGCTTCTTAATTGTGGAAACAGGTACCACATAAATGGATACCTTTTTTTTTCTTTTTTTATGATGATATCTTTTCCCTAGAGATGTGAAAAGCAGACTGTAGCATATTTAGAGACTTTGCTAACCTTGGTATATTGGTGTTGGAACCCATTGATTAGAAGCATGAACACTGATGTAACAGCTGATGTATTTCTTGTTTATTCTCCATGCTAAAAAATTATTGCATTTCATTCCTAAGAATATCTTGCGAGCAATTTCCACGTTGTGCAAATATAGTTCTTCTCTCATCTATCAACTTATCCTGTCTGAGCTTTGACAAGCTTTTGGAAGCCATTTACTTGTCTGATTCCCGTGAAAGAATGTTTCATACTTTAATTTCTGATTCCCAAGAATGATCCTTTAGGAGATTTTTACAATAGTTATAAGAAATTTCATCCAATAAAGGATACATTCTGTTCTAGAAATTAGCTTCTATGTAATTTTGTTCATTGTGAAGATAGTGTCTGATCTACCAACTTAAACTATAACGTTGAACTTGAAGAAACTTTTGGAAGCAGATTTGGAAATCTGTACAACTACAAACGGGTACATGGTGGCCCCCCACTTTTACCCTTTGCCTTCAGAGAATTACTCTCAAGATTTTCTACGTAGGGCTTTTGCAAGGTGTGTAGCACCTCACCTCTCAATCAGGGACATGGAAAACCTATAAACTGAATATGAAACCAAGGTTGAATTAGACAAGTGAATCTCACATTTGTAAGATTGGTGATTTAATATCTAGAAATAATGTTAAAGAAACGCTCTTGCTGAATCTGACATGACAACAATACTTAAGATATGGAAGCCATATGTTGAAGATCTCTGTTATGCATTTCTTTTCTTTTCTTCTTTTTTTTTCCCCCCCCCTCCAAGGCCTCTGTCAATATTTTCAGATGCTTTTCAACAACTTTTCTGCAATTTAGGATCATCTAATGATGATACATTGGGAAAATCCCCAGGATTACATCTTTTGTCCAACTTGACTCCTCAAGAGTGCAGGACTTTCTGTGTTATGAAGTGTCAAATTCTACCTATCTCAAGAGTGCAGATTGTGAAACTATGCAATAGATGTATCATGAAAGTTCTTTAAGCTCTTACTTCAACACTTCAGCATCTGACCTTCATAGCCTTTTTACTGCAGTTGCTATGCTAATGCTGTCCTGCAATGTCTGACCTGCACAAAACCTCTCATGGTTTACTTGCTTCAGAGGTCACATTCAAGAACCTGTACTACTCTGACTCTTGTACTCATTCTTCTAAAACAACAAAAGCCAGATCACTTAATCTGAATGCTTAGGGTCTAATTTTTCATTTTACCATTCTATGTATGTTAGGCTACTTGAAAGATTGGTGCCTTATGTGTGAACTTGAGCAGCATGTTTCCATGCTGCGGGAAGGTGGAGGCCCTTTGTCTCCCAGTAGGATCCTTTCAAACATGAGGAACATTGGATGTCGTATGGGTGGTGGCAACCAGGAAGATGCACATGAATTTCTAAGGTACAATAAGTGATCATGCGTCTTGTTTGTGATGCTTGGTTCATCAGTTTGACAACTTCCTTGCATTTAGTTTTACTTTTGAAGTCTATTTAACTCTCTTGCTGCAGAAAAGATGCTAAAATTATCTCATTTGCATACGCTCTGTTCTTTCATTCATGACAGGCTTCTAGTAATGTCCATGCAATCTACATGCCTTGAGGGATTTGGAGGTGAGAAGCAAGTAGATCCAGAATTGCAAGAGACAACACTAGTGCAACAGATTTTTGGTGGTCGGCTCAAGTCCAAGGTAATGATCTAATCTTGACTTTTCTGCAGTATCCATGTCGTCTAAGTTGATGATAGTTTATAGCATTGCAATCACAAATTGTCAACTGTACTAACTGATTTATCTGATTGCAACAAGGTTAAGTGCCTGAGGTGCCATGTCGAGTCTGAAAGATATGAAAATATTATGGATCTTACGCTAGAGATACATGGTTGGGTTGAGACTTTGGAAGACGCACTGACACAATTTACAGCTCCTGAGGCTTTAGATGGAGAGAACATGTACAAATGTGGAAGGTTTGATGATACTCCTTTTTTTCATCATCTAAATTTACAGCACAAAGCATACCAGCCCCCATGCCCCGCCTCCCCCACCCCTGCCCCCGCCCCCCACCCCAAACTTCTTCCTTTCTTTTGTTTCGGTCTGATTTTACTTTTGATGCATAGGTGTTCTGCATATGTTGATGCCAGAAAGCAGTTGACTGTGCATGAGGTGCCAAACATCTTAACGATAGTTCTGAAGAGGTTCCAGGTAATAAATTAATTGGTTTCTAGTTCTACTTACGTAGGATGTTGCATTGTGCTAAACATAACAAATAATAATTTCATATCTTTCTTTTTACTTTCATTGTTCAGATGTAAGCCTTATGGGTCTTATATGATACTGCTTATCCATTTGTTACTTTCGTCAATTTCTGAAAATATGCTTTCCAGTATCACTGCAAAAGTTACTGTTATTGTCAAGATTTCTGTGTTATAAGTAGAAACATATGAAACTAGGCTCTAGGAGATATTATTTGTTATAGAATTTCGTATTTTCTGAGCATTAATAGCAAAACTTGCATAAGGAATGCACACACTAAAAGAATGAGGAAAGGGTGCCAGGTTGGACCATTCAATGGAAAATTAATTTGTTTTCAAGCAAACCTTATTGGCAACTCTGAGGATGACCAATTTTGGAAAGAAAATTCTGTTGAAAGGATAATGCCAAGTTGCCCAACTACCTTTCCTATATCTATCTCTATCCAATCTCATCTATTCTCAAATTCTCTCACCAAATCCATTCTGGTTGTTGATATGATAAATCTGAATTTTTTTGTCTTAAATTTGCATTCTCACATACACATTACCAGTACATATATTTATAGCTGAGAAATGCTCTGTGTGGTAAGTATAGATATGCATATAATCTATCTCCATTCAATTTTTTGTGTCATATTAATGTATTAATGTGATGTGCAACTATTTCTAGACCTTTATGTTATATGTAACCATTTCTAGACCTGTACATAAATGGAGAATGTTAAGGCATATCGTGAAGTGCAAGTATTATGGTATTATGGGATCCATCATATGCTTCACCAAAAGCAACAGCCACCTCACCTATATTTGTATTGTACCTGACGGAATAGAAAAAAAATATTCAAAGCCATTGATTCCATGGCTTGAATATACTATTAAAAATTCATGATGATTTGGGTGAGATCAAAGCAGTTGTCAAGAAAACAGTGGAAGCAAATCAGTAGATTAGGGAATTCTTGAAGAACATGGTAGAGCAACAATGGCAATATGGTCAGCGCCTAAGAAATATTGAGAAGTTGCTCAAGGAAGCCATTGTAATTGTTATTGATAGAAAGATTGACAATCCTATATCTCGGGCTTCTCTAATATATATGTCCTCAGCATTCATGGAAGCAATGAAGTCGAGATGGTGGTCCAATTTATGGCAAGCATTACCCTTATGTGGCAAGGAGAACAGTCCCACCTGATTGCTACAGTGATGAGGAAGTCAGCTGGTCTTTAGCATTCAAGCATAAAGATCAACCTTAAAGGATGAGGTTGTTATAAGAGGGAGTGGAATGTTATGTACTCATTTTATCAAATGATAGTAGATTAAAACTATTATTAGATTTGTGGCCTGGTGGTTTGTTGTTTAGTTAGATGCAGTTATTTTAGATTCATTCTTGTGTGTTGGGTTTCTAAAAGATAATTATTGTTGTAAAGCACATATATTGATGTTTAATTTTTATGAATGGAAGGAGAATTTAAATCACATTGCGTTCTTTTGGAGATACCCCCTGCAAAACAGGATCTATGGAGGCTAGTTCCCCTTGAACCTTTTTTAACCTATTTTTCTATTTCAGCATTCTATTTGAAATAGGGGTGTGAAATTTGACTCATATCATTATTTTGTTGATCTAAAACATATTTAGTTATTGTATTTTCACCGAAAACTTATTCTTCCAAATAAATCTATTCTACATATAAAGGAACAAATAAATATTCTATCCAAAAGTGCTCACAACCTTTTGATGTTGTTAACTCAATCCTAGCCATCCATGGTTCTTGAATGTTATTAACTTAATCCTGGCCAGAAAAGCTGATGGTGAGCTTGATCCCGGGGAGTCCAGCTTCAATCTTTCGGTTAAGGGCTTGCTTTCCCATCACAATGAAGCCAGGAAACAACAGTTGGTGCTTCCTCTGGCTTCATGACCACCGAGCATATTAGACTTGAGGAGCTCAATTGCTCAGCTATAAAGTAACACCTCTACAATCTCAAAGTGATTATATGGTTGAAAGAGGAGCCCAAGGAGAAGGAAGGAGAGATTGGTGGTTCTTGTGATCCAGCTATGGGATTGAATAGCCTTACATCATTGCTTCATGAGAAATTTCTATTCCATATTGACATTAAGATGGACATCATCTTGGTGAGTGAGGAGCTAATTAAATGGATGAGAAGCACATGGGTAGTGCAAATTCTTGTGAATGAGAAATTATTAGGAGGGCTAAAGGCACTGGTAAAGGTAATTGGGGCAATCTTTGCAACCATACGCCGCTTCTTCACACCCAAATGCTGTGACCTGTAAATGTTTGGGGGCTTATGCCTCCCAGCTTTTATAATCACATGGCTGGTGTATATAAGTAATTCATAACTAGACTTATTTTCTTTCATTTTGGAAAGAAAAAGCCCTTGAGCCCTAAAGGGGGAATTCTAGGGGCTATAGAGAACATACTTGACTAAAGCCATTGCAATTGCCATTACTCCAATCATTGGGCATCTGGTACATGTTTTTTTTTTTTTTTGGGGGGGGGTGGTGCTCAATCACTCACCTTGTAGGCATAGGCTCTCCATTTAGGTGTCATATCCTACTATCCGGCAACATGCTTGCCAAAAGAGGGAATCCCTGAGATAAGTCAGGATGCATGAGATGAATCAACTCCCTCAATGCTAGTGGGCGCTGGAGAAAGAGAAGCACTTGCACTGTAGGTTGTTTGTAGCCTATCCAACCTGATAGACTTGCCTAAAATTGCCCAGAGATTGTGAACTTTTTTTCCTCGGAGGAGAAGCAATGATGGTATCTAAGGAGGTAGGAGAAGCAATGATGGTATATAAGGAGATAGATTGAATAAAGATATATCGGAGTCCCTTTTTACTTGGTTGGAGTTCATGTTATTGTGCCAAGCTAAAAAGAAAAATGGTGAAAGGAGGGTAGAAGTAGGATATCACCAATCGAGATGCAGATGAATTGATTGAGTCATGTCCAATCCAAGAGCTTATTTGAGAAATCATGTTTTAAATTTTCAGAAACCATATCCATAAATTCAGAAATGAAACAAAGTTTGTTCTCTTTTGTCGAGCGCATGATAAGTGGCATAAATAGTTGTAGGCGCTTTGCACTAAATTGACTTACCATCCAAAAGAAAAAAAAAAACACTCCCTCATTTTGCTCCTCAGCCTATGGGGTATTAGCAACCATTACCAATAGTTCTTCCCCTTCCAAAGGTAGGTTCTTATGTGTTACTCACTTGTCCACCACTAGAAACACCACTTTCCGCATCTGTATGGATCAATTCCTTCCAGTGTGTTGGTAATCTTGTTTGCATGGTGGGCTGTTTACTTTTTTTGGATCCCTGTCATATATCTAAGTTAGTGCACCTAGCTTCTTCTGATATGAAGGTTTAGTCATCATAGCTGTTTGGAATCCAAAAACCGGCCGTGCCAATCATTATGATTGATTGGCTAGCCGAGCAAACAACACAAAAGATTGTTACCTATTGCTATCGTTACAAGCTTAAGGGTGGAGGGTGGTTCGCTGGAAAGACTGGTGGAGGCCCGTGTTCTTGTTTCATTCCCATCCTTTGACATCCTTGCTTCCAAGACTAATTAAGCTTCAAGGATGGATCAACAATGGCTCTTTAATGAACAAAGCTGGGCTTTCCTTCCCATTGAAAACTTTCTTTCTAGTTTTCTTAGGGCATGAGTGTTCGGTTCATTATAAACTCCCATCTCTTTTTGAGAACAATACTTCATCTTAGTCAATGCCTCAGCTTCTCAAATCTTTTGCTTCTTGGGTGGTGGCAAATAGTGCTGCTTTAGTACATTGGCAACGACTTGGTGAAATCCATGAGAGAAGGGTGCTATGACCTTGTTCGCTAGAATCTCTCATCAAGCACGACTTGTTTAGATAGATAAACTTGGCCAATGCTTGAATTAAGAACTTATAACCCTTATGATTTAGACTATAGTATATCATGACATAAGATTGTCTAGAAAGAGAGCATGCGAGAAGTATATGGATGAAGATATGGATAAAAAGCATAACTGAAAATACGAAAGACTATAGTTAGGCTTACAAGAAAATAATTTTTTATATGTGACACATTAGCAATTATTCTAGTTGGCATTGCATTTATGGGAAAAAATAGTTGTAGCAAAGGTGATGCAGGAAAGCCACTCTGATACTAAATTGATGTAGGTAGGGCTGCCAAACATGGGTGGCCGGTGGACTAGTCGAAGGTGGTGGAACAAAGGGAAAAAATAATGAACACCATATGTATCTTGAGAAACAAAACAATAGTTGCCCTATGATTAGGGATGGCAATTTTTTTCATTTAGTCATTTACCCGATCGGTACCATTTTTAACGGGTCAGAGAATCTCCGGTCTAAACGGCTTAACAGGTATGGGGATTACCTGTTAACGGCTAAACGGGTAAACGGTCGGGGACGGTATCCTTCGCCTCATCCTCGTCCCGTTAACTATAACGGCTTAACGGGACAGAAAACGAGGAGGCTTTTCTCAACGGGGACGGAGACCAACAGAGGCTGCCCCGGGTAGTTGCCATCCCTACCCATGATCATGCAAATACCATTAAGGTAATGCATGCAATAACTTAGTTATGTGGGCCCCCCTATAGATTACAATTTAAGCGGCTGCAGATCCTGTATTCTCTTAGCATGCCCATCCGATCTTGCCAACCCATTCTTGAAATCTTGTTATAGCATGTAAACAAGTCAAGATAGTTAAGCAATCTATTCCCATTTGATTTCCTTTCATGATAGTTATATCAAAGTTGGTTGCTTTATGAAACAATTATTCTAAAGGGAAGTGGTTTGTCTCACCACTAGGAGGGAGTAGATCTAGGAAAAGTATAGTGATTGCATGGTGCAATATTTTGAAACCTATTTGCATCAACCTAGTTGACCTCCTGATCCATCACCCTGTAGCCTTAGTGGGTCAAGTCAAATCAAAACCCAGAAATACCAAAAAAGCCGTTCAACTTGGCCAATTCGAACGGTTGACCCACTAATTTGGATAGTCTGATCATTCGAGGTAGCCTGGTTGGGCTATTTCAATTCATGGTTAGATGGAATGGGGAGAAAACGAAAAATCGATTCTTGAACAAACCCCCCCCGCCCCAAGTTTTGCTCTCGAGAAAATCTCATTCCTTGGCCTCTTCCCCTTGTGCATGCTTCCACGAGAAAACTTGTTATTGGACTGATGCTTGTAAGAGTCAGAAGCAAAAAAATGATGTTGTTGCTGCCATAGGGAACAAAAAAAAAAAAGATAAGCCCTAAACCACCATTTGGATCAATCCCAATCTTCTTTTCAAATCAATTGTTGTTGCCTGCTCCCAACATTGGAAAGTGGAGGAAAGATGTTTCCATGGTCACATTTTCCATTAAGGATGTGTCGTCATTATTATCAAGAAGAGCATTAAAGAAAGAAAAAGCCCATAGCAAGTTACCATAGGCTCTTGCTAAGAAGGAGAACTTCATTGTTGCTTGGATTTATAGCAAGGAAAGGAGAAGGGAACTGTTAGAGAGTTGAAGATAGGGAAGAGGGATATAGCTTCGAAAGAGATGAGGGAGATAGAATGTGGAAAATAAAGAAGAGGTTGCATGAGGCTCCCACTATTGTGGGGGCTCGAGAGGATTAGACAATGATTCAAGTCACGGTGAGATAGTTGAAACATCTCATTCATAGAGATTCTGGAACCAATCTTAGCTGTCCTATCTTGTTTGGCCATAATACTTTTTAGTATCAATTTTAAATAGATCTAATTTATTATAAAGGTATAAGTTTTGAAGTTCAAATATGTTTAAAAATCAAATAAACTACTAAAGCTTCACAAGTACTTTTTTTTTAAAAAAAGCATCCTAACCAAGTATTGGGATACCTGTTCGGGTTGAGAATAGAGATGAGATAGGATATGGTGTTTTGTTTCGTGGAAAAATCGGAACACCTTTGTTCTATGAGATGTAAAACCTTAAGATTAGATATGTGCAGCCTCATCTCATATGTAGAGACCATTTTCGTGCTTTGAACCTATGACTTCCAAATTACAATGGAGCAACTTTACTGTATCTAGCATACCATACTGTGCTAGTATCGAATCAACTCGATATATGTACATACTGAGTCCTGGAACATTGGACTGACCTGCGTACAGGGTGTACAGACACTATATTAGTGTGGTACCAGAACAGGGTCCAGTAGTGACATGACGAACCTTGGTTTGAATAGTTTGAGTTGATTTTTGACGTTAATGTCAAGCTTGACATTATTATTCTGAAACATAAAGACTGAGAGACGTTGGTCTTGAGCAGCTAGAGTCATTTATATCTGTGAATAGTTTATTCCAATCTACTACTTTTTTGCTAGACCAAGTTTGAGAATGTCAGGCAGTCTTCTTTATTCTGTTTTCTGAATGAGCTGCACTAAGATGGAAGGAATTTTGTTTCTTTGGCCTTCCTATCTTACCCCTTAATGTCCTCAAGTCCTCTCAACTTTATCCATATCCATCTCTTTGCATCATTCTTTGTAGCAACAACATCATGTTTCCTTTCCATCATACAATTGATGGTTGCAATAAAGAGTATCATGCAACAGCTTCCATTTGATCTGTTGGATTTCATTATAAAAGACAACTTTATGTTATGCCACAAGGTCCCTAAGGTATAGCGGACTAGAGGATAGTTTTAATTTCTGTTGAATGTTAGCCTTTAGCCAGGATTAAATGACTATAATAGTAGTGAATAGCCAGGACATTGATGCAAAAATAAATAAATAAATAAAAGAATGGCTTTAATACAAAGTGCAAACTTCAAGGTTATACATGCAATAGACACTACTTTTTTGTTATTAATTTAACTGGTCAATTCAATCAGATCTGATATTATTTTGAGCCAAGCAATCTGATTTGGATTCATATAGGTCATATGTAGGACCACGCACCAACAAACCCTTTAAATTCCTAGATTTAGGATGAATCATCATGATTGTTAAGTTTCAATAGACCATAAATTATATTGAGATGTAAACCTTTGCAATCCTAATTCAAATTAGAGACTCTTCATGCTGGTGGTTTTGCAAGTTAATTGAGGAATCTGATTTAGGAATCTGATTTACTAACCTTCCTATAACTTTTACTTCAGATCAAAATCCCTTCTAGGCTGTGTTAAAAACATTTGTTTGGTGTTGATGCAACAAGCTTTTGAATTATTATTTGTTGCTTCCTAACCAAACATGCTTTTGCATGCATGTTTTCACTACCTAAAAATGCAGATTCTTTCTATAATAATGTCCCATGCTGGGGCCGAAAACAGATTAGCTATGGATAGGTTCTTGGTGATACCCATATTTATATACTTCTATATTTAGTGAATAAGATTATGGATATTAAATTTTGCCAGCTCATTTGTTCAAAATGGATGTAGATATGCATTGGGTGTATGGCATCAATATTTTCTAAATTGGTATGGATATGAGTTGGATGTTGGTTTCGCTATAAATGGGATGCCAAGCAATAAGTTCATAAGTTACAATGCATTTTTATAAGCAGATGAAATAATTTAAAAGTGAAGATTTTAGCATTGGCTCTATCCCATTATTAATCTTGCCTTGATCCATTTATTTTATAGTGTGTAGACTTTGAATAAATATACATTAAAACTTTGGCATTATAATAGTACACTATTAAACCCTTGCAGAAGTGTTGTTTATTGACACATCTAATATCATGTTTTGAAAATAATTGTGCTTTAAAACAAGGTTCGCCGTCTCAGCACCAGACCTCATACTAGCACTATAATGGTACAATGTCAGTACATCTGGTATGAAAGTTGGTTCAATGCACTTAGCACCCATTGCTGAATTTCAGTTCATTGCTGATATATCATGATCGGTATGGGGCAATACACTTTGATGCGAAATCTCAGTTCAGTGCCGCTATGGTATGATATGCCTAGTATAAGGCAGTACATTGGTATGACATACCATGCTTTAACTTTATGGTATCATCAGTTGAAATGGACCTTACCGGTATAATACTATTACCAACACACAAGTCATCTTTTGGTGTTGGGACAGCAAAAAAAGAAACCTACTAACCATGTGTTGGTACAATATTAGACTGGGGGTCATACTAGTCTTGTTGTCATACTGGTATTGTTTCCTTGCCAGTACGATCTGGTAGGATTAGTGTGACATGCACCGGTATCTAAATCCTTTAGTACTATTATACTTTATTTAATGGGAGAAGCCTTTGATTGGGCCCCTTTTTTTTTTATCTGTAGCTGTGTGCTTCTATTACCGGACTTAGTGAGAGTTCCAAGGCCACAAATTTCCATCGTTTTCAAATTTCAAGGACTCCCATATCTAGAATCTTTTGATATTTTTTTTAAAAAAATCCAGCCTGGTTCCCATGCCTCCTCTTTTGAATCACATGCATTGCACATTTCCATTAATACTGAGTAATAAAAGTGCATATATATTGTTGATAATCTTTCAAGGAGAGAAAGCTAAAGACGGCAACTTACTAAATTTGTTCAACTTCAAACCAACACAAAATGGATGCAGGAATGGCTAGAAGGTTGACTGGTATAATTTCAAACAAGTCAAAACTTGGAATAAAAAGAATGAAACTCAAGAGTGCCTCAGATTTATTATTTCTTATTATCATTTTTTCCCCAATTGGTCGATAAAAATCTTCACCCCTCTGCCAGCTATTATTGTAGGAATTGGATTATTTTTTCTAATTATTGGCAGCTGTTGTTTCTTCAAATTAAAGAAAAAAGGTCAAAGGAATGATCCATTGATCCATGCCCTGGATTCTTTCCAAGCCCTCATTAAATAGGAATTCAGTTCCTATTAATCATCAGATTTTAAAATCCAAATGGAAAAAGAAAGAAGAATCTACCATGCCCATGACATGAGGTGCAAATAGCCAGGAAAGAAAGGATAGCTTGTTGGTATCATGGCTGCAGATGGTGAGAAGATGAGAAGCTAATTTTGGATGGGTCATTGGCACTCCGAGGATGGCTTGAGGTGGGATCTAGAAGTGGGTGGCCATGGATGGAGAGGCAGGAAACAATCCACAGAGAGAGGAGATCAGTGGTCAGTGGATGCCACGAGAGTTAGCTCTGTTTCAACATCAGGGCAGTGACATGGATATAGTGGCTTGAGGTGTGGAGCATGAGAAGGCTGGAAGGAAGGAGGGTTAGAGGTGAGGAGGGCTGCAATGCTGCGATTTAGGAAAGACAGAAAGGAATGTCAAAAAGATCAGGCTTTGCGTTTTTCACATTTATGAAATTTGGATGACCAGATCCACATCCAGGAAAAGAAAAGGTGAACTAATAACGAATTGGAATTCAAAGCTTTGTAAAGAAGGCCATCGAAATTCAAATCTGCCTAGGATACCCTTCTTGTTCTGATACAGATCTAGAGGATCGTGGATTTCATCTGACCTGTTTTCAGGCCTATCCGTAACACACTAGCTAGATGCCTGAAGTGGTAAAAAAGAAAAAGAAAAAGAAATAAACTAATACTAGAGCTTTTTTGTTTGAACTTGCAACCATTCGAGAATTCTTAATTTTTCTGTGTGATGAAGGTAATAAAATGTGATCCCCTTCTGTTTTATAAATGGCTACAAATGTCTATAAAATGCTTCTCATTATCAAAATTTATATTGAGAGCAAATTTAGATGGAATCTTCCATGATAAAATGGCATATGTTCCTACAAGATATCTACTACAATATGATATATTTGACATCTTTTAGTTTCTCAATGATATAGGATCTATACAGAAACACCCTTCGGAATGTTAACAACAGCATGCCAAGAAAAGTAAAGGAACTTGTGGAAAAAAAATGATATAAAAAAGGTTTTTATCATTGTATTCCGGACTGTGACATGATATTAGACACATTTTTGATTGCCCATGTAGGGTACAAGGTGAGATGTTCGGGATCATTTAATGTTTGTTTCAAGAGCCCTCAGACATATCTGAGCCTCGTGTTTCCAAATATATGTACTCTCTGTGCTAGTGATTCCTTAACAGAATTGTGCATTATCATTTTTTGGTGGATGCAATATATTTTTGTTGTGCATTTGATAGCATCAAACTTTTACAAGTTATAATTGCAAATTTGTAATGCTAATTTGTGTCTCAAATTGTCTTAAAATTGTTGGCCCATGCAACTTTGATCAAGAGGGCAACATCTGAAATTTTGCATAATCTACATTATTGTAACATTTAGCAGTTGTTGTTACCAACTTTTTGGTTAGTTCATTCTGTAATCTTGAATCGTAAGTTGACTTAAAGCTGACACAAAATATAATGGACGGCACGGGGCTTATTAGTAAAGGTTAATGTATGTTGTGGTCTTAGATTATAATCTTATTTTGTCTAACCTACCTATATTTTGTTCATTACTGCTTGCAACTGATGTTTCAGCTTTGGGTAGTTTATATTTGTATGGATGTATCAGCTTTACCATCATTTGTTTTATGTCTGCCACTTAATTTCTTGTATATTTACTTTGACTGTTGGTTTTGCTTAATTAGACAGGAAACTACGGCAAAATCAATAAATACATTACTTTCCCTGAGATGCTGGACATGATTCCATTTGTTACTGGGACAGCTGATAATCCTCCCCTTTACATGTTGTATGCTGTTGTTGTACATTTGGACACCCAAAATGCATCATTCTCTGGGCATTATGTCTCTTATGTCAAGGATCTGCAAGGAACATGGCTCAGAATTGATGACTCTGAGGTAGATTATGGTTTGTAAGGATTTTACCTTGCTTTATTAATTGACAACGGTGATGGAAGGCATGCATGCAGTATCCAAGACAATAATATCACCTCCATATTACTTGGTTATATGATCCTGAAGGTTGCAATATGAACTAATTATCTGGTATTACTGCTTTTGCATGTTTGATGCTTAAAACCACTCTGTTCCTAAGCAAAGCTATCCATCTTACTTCTTTTTCTGAGTAGACGTGTGCATCTAGAGTTATGACTTCATTTTAGTTCTTCAATGTATGATAGATTCTGTTTTGCAGTTATCCATCATACAAAAACACCATGCCATCATGTTTCAGGTCATTTATTGGTAATCTTCATGCCATCCTGTATCAAATGATTCATGTTTTGAAGTGGTACTGCGCTTTATCATTATTTTCATTTTAACTAGTTGATGTGGTCAGAGTAATGTGAGAAACGATATTTAAGTTATAAGGTTTCACTTACCATCACTTTTGGAATTTGCAATGTGTCTATGGCATGAACAACACTGAAACGGTTGTCCCCATGGAACACAGCTAGAAGAGCTTGTTTATCATACCAATTTAGAGAAAAGAACTCAAGAAGTGAAGAAAGATATTGAATACTCATAACCATATTTTGATCATTCAATAGCTTAAAATCTCATCAAGTTTTGAGGCTGACAGTTCATGTACAGTATCAAGCTGCTAATACCAAAGAATGTGGCACTCAATCTCTGGGAAATAGTATGTACTAATTTGATCTAGAGCCTCAACTGCTACATTCGATCTGATACCTCAATAATTGGCCAGTTATACCTGTAGCAATTGCCTTTTACAACGACTACAATCAAGCATCTTTCCAATAAAATGGCTCCAAAGCATTGAGAAATAGTAGGGACTAATTTGATCTAGAGCCTCAACTGCCAGCTTCAATCCAATACCTCAATAATTAGCCAGTTATACCTGTAGCAGTTACCTTTTACAATGACTACAGTAAAGCCTCTTCCCAATAAAATGGTTCCAAAGCACAACTCAGGCCAAGTTGCACTAAGTATCTTCAATTCAGACCTTTCAATCCATTACCTCAACTCAACTCATCTAAGCCTTCTCCCAACTACATGGGGTCAGCTACATGAATCTACTTCCTCCACTCTACTCTATTTAGGACCAAGTCGACATTCAAATTACAGATAGTTATATATTTTTTAATTATTTCTATCCATGTTAGTTTAAGTCTAGCTTTGCCTCTATCCTTATCATGGATTGTTAAAAGATCACTCTTTCTAACTGGAGCATCTCAAGATTTACTTTGTATATGTCCAAACCATCGTAATCGATTTTCTATATTTATAGCAGTACCTTTTATAGCAACAGTGATTGAGTCTTCTACCAATAAAAAGCAGACTACAGCCATCAATCTTATTTCATCCTCATACTAATCGATCAAATTTCCTGGTTTATGCCTGTGATGTGGGTACCTAGGTGTATATTTGTATATAGATTCCAACAACAAACTGAAGGCTTGTTGCAAGTAGGCGGTCTTGTTTTTATTACAGAATCCCAAAAATAAGAGGAGACACAGGAAATGCCATCATGAATGGTCCACCAAATCAGTTTCCTTAAGCTGGTTAACTGATTGTTGGTAAACATACACTCTATACTAGTGCTTAAAAACCTGATTAATTTTTAACGTCAAAGGAACTTGGGAATTTCTTAACTGCCTTTCTGATTAAGTTTGTCCTTGTATTTTACTTCTCATGTACAAACAGGTGCAAGCTGTACTACTGAGTCAAGTGATGTCTGAAGGTGCATACATGCTCTTCTACTCGAGGTATGTTCTATGACCTCTTTGGTATTATTTTTCTTTGACACATTCAACTTATGATTATCTAATCACATCCAGGTCATTTCCGCGTCCACCAAGAGCTTACATTGAGAAAACACCTTTACAAGCTGCAGCATATGCAAAGCGCAACGCATCAAAAATCCAGCAATCTGCAAAACATGGGCAACAGAAACAAAGTGAAAGCCCATTTATGCCAGAAAGTTCAGTATACATGTGGAATGATTTCAGACCAGAATATCAGGAAGGCATCATCAAAGATCAAACAACGGACTACATGATACAGTCCTCAAGTGGAAATATCCTCCCAGCTGGAGGAACATTTGCAGATTCATTGAGCATGGACTTCTCGGATACTACATCTGGCGATTGGTCTCTTTTTACCAGCTCAGATGAATCATCCTTCACCACTGAGAGTACCAGAGACTCGTTGAGCACTGTGGATTATGGAGACAATGCTGCCGTTGATCCAATTTCTTCTATATTCAACCCCTTCTATGTGCCAGAGTATTCCGACAGCAGTGGTATTTCATATAGAAAGTTCTCAACTTGTAGACCGCAGACAAGATTCTTTTTGGAGAGCATGGGTCGTGTTATGGATTCTTCAATGCCAAGTCAATCCCTTGGTGATGTACAAAAAGAGAGGAATCTGGAACAGCTCCTTGCTTTTCCAACTGAATCTTTATCTTCATCAAGCAGCCG
Organism: Calamus simplicifolius; assembly: GCA_900491605.1. Lineage (NCBI taxonomy): Eukaryota > Viridiplantae > Streptophyta > Magnoliopsida > Arecales > Arecaceae > Calamus > Calamus simplicifolius. The sequence goes on along the minus strand of UESW01004715.1, from coordinate 797,425 downwards.
TAGGCTGTATGGTCAACATGGGAACAATCCCAAAATGATTTTGTTCAGACTTTTGAATTTTATGATATGTAGCTGTTAGATCCTGTTAGTTCTAGTGAAGCCTTCTTGCTGTGGTTGATCCCAAGCTGAGTGCCGACCATGCCTCATTTTTTTTAATTGAACGAGGCATGTTCTGATCTTAAAGCAGTTGTCCAGGGGAATGGGAGAGGATGGAGAGACTATGTATTTAATGAAGTAAATCAGAAGAGATTCTTAATTTCTTGTTAAGAATTTAGATAATGATCTGATATTGATCATCATGCATATTGTTGTATCCATTCTTATCCCCTTCCTGCCATGCTTTTCTTTTGCTCAAGTCGTTCCAAGCTTTGTAATGTTTGGAGGTCACAGGTAAAATATTTGTTAGTTTATTTAACTAATTTCCATTTCTTCTAATCTTACATTTATTTATTCTACAAGTGATCCTGAGGTGATTGTGATATAGTAACAATTTCTGTTTGCTTGATGTCTTCATACCTTACCACATTATTGATGCTGAGCATTTGGCTGATAATGATAACCATCCTAAAAGATTGTCAAGGCAGGAAGCTTGTTTCCAGAGTTATTGAGCTAACCACTTCAGTTTTTGCTTTTGTTTTGTATTTTTATCAGATGCTAAGCGTGGTTGGTGCGGCCTGGCTCAAGGATCGGTCCTTTTATTCTGCGCTGTAGTATCTCTATGCCTGTTGCCTGGGCCATTGAGGGGGGAGAACCTTATAAACTATGCTGCCTGGGGTCACGGAACCAGCACTTTTGCTCGGCTTTCAGAGCCGGAACACGGGCGTTTTGCAAATGCTTGAACCTAGCGATATGATGGCTCTGCTTGCGTCACGTGTTACCTTCTTACCTTTTTCAAAATCAATTTGCTAATTGTTAATTATATATTGTAAAGCTATGCATCTAATGGATGAAGAGAGCGTACTTTGCTTCGGGTTTACATAATAACCAATATCACCTCAATTGCTAGATATTGATTTAACTGAGCAAATGATAACAGACATGGCTCCATAAAATGTTAAATTGTTCTCTTACTACTACTATTACTACTACTGCCGCCGCTGCACTACGGTTAGGCACGTAAACCAAACACGTTAGATCAGTAAAAAAATGTTGTCCTACGACTTATTCTAGGCTCCATCTCGTAACGACCGTTATTTTGCAGTTATATAGCTTATGAGAATTACCTTTACTCTGAGAATCATTTGTCACTCTTTCTAATGGCAAACTTAACCCTCAACAGCTATAAATTAGTTGGCTGTTCCCTTCTTTTCGTTGTCGGTCAAAAGGTAGGACAATGAGTGCCCTGAAAACAAGCAAGCACCCAAAGCTTTATAATAATTACAATCCTATCAAAAATTCGCTATCAGGTGGTCCAGAGCATGATTGCATAAAGAAGCGTCGTAACAAGAGCAATGAAAAGAAGAATGTACCCCTGCAGTATTTGATCATCTTTGGACTGACTCCCTTTCTCCCTTCAAAGTCTGATCCACGTAACAAGCCCCCCCCTCCACTCGCCTGTCCTCTCCCCATGCTGCTGCTTCATTGCAACGTCCCACCTCCAATGGGTATCAAGCACGGCTTGGGCTTCTGGGCCTCCCTCTTACTGTTATTCCTCCCTCCCCTCCTTGCTTCCCTCCCATCTCCCTCTCTCTCCCAACCCATCCACCAACCTTATACTCTCCCCGCCGTCCCCGCCCCAGCCCGCCAACTCTTCCACGTCATGAAACCAAGGCCCTACCCTTCTAACGATGATCCCGTTAAGAACTCCGGGAGAAGAAGGAAGAAGAGCCCCGGTGGCCTCACATCGAACCCATTCTCCGCCATGCTCCCTAGGGGCTTCAACGTCCTGCCTTCGGGCCCCTCCTCGTGCCAGAACGACGCCCCGGACTCCATTGACTTCTGTGGGGACGTCTCCGCCTCAAATCCTTGAAGAGAGATTTGATGGTGATCCTTTTTTCAGTGTTCATGAATGTTGGTGTCTTTCTTTTTAATCTCTCTTTTGCCATCCTCTTGTCGTCTTGGAATGGTGGCATGGCGTGGACTGTTCTAAGGATTGGTAGTTTGGTACAGATCTTATATTCTTATTTGTGGTTTTGGGTCCAAGGATTGATGGATGGGTTTTCTTGGAACCGTAAAGGTGATTCGTGACTCTATTCACGTATTGGAATTGCTGAATAAAGACCAGACGTTGGTGCGCTCGCAGTTATTTTTTTAAGGCATGACTAATTCTTGGTCTTTTTTTTGCTTTTGCTTGCATTTTGCGCCAGGATTTTGATTTTCGGTGGTTAATATTTTTCTTGTTTCCCGGGAGAAAATAGGAGGTAATGTTTTTCTTGATGCTGGGAACGTGGCGGTATTCGGTCTTGGAGGGGTGGGAATTTTAGGCGTTTAATTTGGGCGGAGATCAGCTTGTGGTTTTGGCATGGTTTGAGAGAGCGTTATGCTTTCGAAGGATTGTTTCAAGTAAGGAAAAGACTTTGTACAGTGCAACAAGTCTTACGTGATTGCACCGCTTTTCTTTTTTATCACATCCATATCGTATCCATTAAAAAAGAAATATTAAAACAGCTTTGTAACATTTCGGAAAAAAAAAAATATTTTAGTTTTATAATTACGATATCATAATTATAAAATATAATACTCATTCAAAAAGTCAGTTGTAAATTTATGTAGTTATAAAATTATGACATTCATTTAAAAAAAAATATGTCTGTACATAAATTCAAAAAAAAATTTAAATAAGTATTAATGCATGTCATATCAAAATTTAAAATAACATACCAGTTGTAAACTTAAGTTATAAAATTAAGATACTCATTAAAAAAGTCAAAAAAATTAAGATATCCCAGTTATAAATTTATGACACCATAGTTATAAAATTACGACACAATCAGAAAACATGTCTATACACAAATTCTAAAAAAAAGCTGAACGGATATTAATGCATGTCACGTCAAAATTTAAGATGATATCTCAATTGTAAATTTACGACACAATAATTATAAAATTAAGACATCCATTTAGAAAGCCAAAAAAATTACGACATTTCAATTGCAAATTTACAATACCGTAGTTATAAAATTACGACACCCATTCAAAAAAATGTATGGCAATCTTTACATAGATTTTAAAAAAAAACTGAACATGTATTAATGCACATCGTATCAAAATTTAAGATGGTATCTTTGCTCCATTATATTTATATGGACCAATAAAGAGGGACGGTGTAGACCACGTAGGACTTGTTGTACCGATGGTATACAAAGACTTTTCCTTCAAGTAGGAAATGAAGAGTGGGCAGGATCGATTTGTGATCCAACTTAATAAAATATGATCCGATTCATATTTAAAGACAATGTATTGAATTTAAAAATTGAATCTGATTTAAATTTTAAGTTAAATTTAAATCTTATATTTTTTTATTTATTTCAATCTCACATGTATATCATTTGGATTTAATTTGGATTGATTGAAAATAGATCCAATCCAATCCAATTTAGCATAACTCAATACACCTCAATTATATAAATTTTAAGATTTCTTTTAGATAGTTATTTACCCTAGCTGTTGGAAAACAACCACTTATAAGCATCCAGCAGCTAATCTATGCAGAGTCTTATATTTTTTCACTTCAACTATCTTTACCAATTCATTTAATAAATTTTATTTAAAATATATCTAATTCTTTTTTGAATTTTAACAACTAGAATTTTTTATTTATTTTTATTTAATTATATCTAAATATATATTTCATAATTTATTTTAATGAACTCTTGTTGATAATACCTTTAAGTATATCAATAAATATATTTATAAACGTAAGTATAATCATTTACTCCAAAAAGTTTGATATTAAAAAAATTAAATTAAATTTTGTCTTTTTTTATTTAAATTTTTAATAAATTTATATTTGATTATTAATTAATTAAATAATAGTTAAGATGTTAATTTGATCTAAATGCAAACACAATTCTATCTTATCCCATTCCCAACCAGAACATTATCTCAGACCGACTCAAATAATTTATTGAGTTCAATACTTTCCTCATGGGTATACCTTGACCTTCAAACTTAGGAATCATCAGTCTCAAGTGATTATAATTTGCTGGTCAAAGCTATCATCTACCCTTGAAATTGATTAATAGGCTTCCGTCCATCATGTCTTCTGTTGTTATAAATCTTACAGTTTTTTCCTTGTTTATGAGCAGCCTCATTGGCAATATATTTCAGAATTTAATGCCATAATTTTGTCAGAGAACTCTTGCCAAGGTCAATCAGGATTTATATTAGTGTGAGTTTACAAATTTATAACCAGGTCCATTTTCCCACATATCCCATATAGGAATTTATATTGCATATAACACCTCTCCTTGTATCTATTTACAAATTGATCTACATAAAATTATTTTTTATTTATAAAGCATTCTTTTGATTAACTTCTCATCTTTTGCTGTAACTGTGATATTTAATTAAGGATAGGAAATGGTCATTCTAACGGCATATAAACTTGTATATAGTCCTAGGAATGATAATTTTTTTTATTTTGCCGTTTACCTAGTACCATTTTTAATGGGCCAAAGAATTTCGGTCTAAACGGCTTAACGGATAACGAAGATTTCTAAACGATTAAATGGAGATGAAATTCTTCGCTCCATCCCCGTTTACCCATCTCCATTCCCATTAGCTTTAATATAATATATTTAAAATATATATATATATATATATATATATATATATATATATATATATATATTTAAAATTTAAATAAATAAAAATATATATAATAAAATAAGTTTAAATTTATTCTTCCTAACTCTTGCTCTTCCTTCTTTCACACAGTCTCTTTGCTTTCTTATTTCACGATTGGTCTCAATCTTATCCTAAAAAAATTATTTTATTAATTATATCTCTTTGCTCTTTCTTGTTTCACGATTGGTCTCCATCTTATCCTAAAAAATTTTATTTTATTAATTTTTAATAAATTATAAATTTAATAAAATAATTTTATTTTTTTAATGTAAATGAACAAACGGTATCCAGTGGGTATCCGTTTATTCGGCCGGGTATCTTCGTCTCCGTTCCGTTAACTATAACAGCTTAACAGAGCGGAGAATGGGCATGTTTTTTTTAACAAGAACGGAGACCAATATAGGCCGCTCCGGATCATTTTCGGACCGTTGCCATCCCTATATGGTCCACTCAATCATATATGCTCCTTCCATGGCAAAACCCTTTCTCCATGTAGGAGTTGCCACCATATTCCTTCCTTAACCCACGCATTTCTCATTGATGTTGGCACTGAGCCTCAGGAACCCACATTTCTTTTCTTGATCCAAATTCCTTTTCTTGATCCAAGATTGATTTCTTGGACTTTTTGCAATTTGAGATATTGTGGGAGGTAAAAGAGTTTTCAGGACTACATAAGACAAGCACTAGCGGTGGTTTGATTGTGAAAGATCATAGTTATGGAGTGTTGGCCTGGGTGCCATTAATTCGTCCACATGATATCCCAAGAGTCCCTAAAGACTCTTCGGATTCTGAGGGGCGTAAGATAACCCTCTGGCTTATCCGCTGGTGATAGCCTTCTTTAAATAGAAGACCGAAGGTGCCTTCGTGAGGAGGTCTTCTGAGAGACGCGTCTGAGAGTCACTGAAGGGCTCTTCCTCCTCTCCCTTACCGGTGCTGCGGCTTAGAGACGTGGACATACAGAGGACTCTGATAGCCTTCGACGATCGACGATCTATTGCTTCCGCTGCTGCCAAGATTGCGGTATGTCCCTTATCTTTGGCTCTTTCATGGAGCAAAGAGCAGGAAAGAGCCTTGATTTCCTTGTGGAGGTGCAAAGAGGAGAGCTGTATAAAGAGGGATGCAGAGGAGTAGAAAGGAAGAGAAATGGGTAACTAGTGTAAGTGGGAAGAGGTAATAGATAAGTCCTACAAGGGCGGTATCAGTCTCATTAGAGGTGAGCAAGGATAATTTCATCCCCTAACTTACAACAACTGCTCCATCAAACGATGAAGAAAATAATCATTCACTGATTAGTTATAATCAACCTAATCTAAGAGCCATCTTGCAAATAAAAAATAACTTCTGTATGAACCGATTTGAAAAAATCAAACAAGGAGAGTTATAAAATCTCAGGTGTGAAACACAAATCATCCTTTATAATCAAGTGCTTTGACTTAAATTGATAACATCTTATATGACTTTGATCTGCAAATTAAGCCTCACAATATAGCACCCCCCCCCCCCCCCCCCCCCCTTCTTTTTTTCCAGAATCATCTTGATCATTCTGTTTAACTTGGTGATAATTTCTCTCAGCTCAAAGTTCATCTTACTTTCCAAGATCACCTGCCCCAACATCTGCACAAATTGCCTCCAACCAGCACAGCATTTAACATATATCAAGATGTGGCTTAGCAAACAAAGAAATGGTATCTATAATAACTATTATCAGCTGATCTATAGTAAATTTTAAATGCTTATAAGGTCCAGCCGTGGTGAAGATATATTAGTTCAGAGAACATAAGCATCTGCGATACCAAATCAAGCCCAGCTCTCTGATCAAGCAAAATAAAAACTATTACAGCTTGAGTATTTAATCCTCTTTTGCTAGTTTAGCTCGCAGTCAACCTCAGTCTAGATTGTACCCATTTCTTCCATGTCAAACGTCATCCAGATCTCATTTACTCTTCCAGTGAACTCAAATGGTGAATTGTACTGAGCAACTGTGTAGACAGATGTTGGATCTACTTTCTGGCTATTGTTGACTGCAGAGGCCCACTTGGAGCCTTGAAGGCTGGTGTACAGTGCTGCTGCTTCCTCTCCAACACTGGAATCTCGCACAAATCCTCCAAATTGCCTTACAGCAGCATATTTGACCCCCCATTTCTGCGCATGGAGGCCCTCAGCGGGTGGTGGATTAGCTTGATTCTTCTTTGGCACATAGAAGCTTACAACGAATGAAGATGCACAGAAGGGCCCATCACTGGGTGAGACTTGGGTGATCACAGGAGCAGTCATCTCTATCTTTTCCCCATACTCATTTTTTCCATCAATGTAGTCGAATAATCTGTGAAATGAACAATGTGCTAATGTTACAACATCAGCTGACCAATAGACTAAATTTAGTGAACCATGTCATGAACTTTTAAGCTGCGTCACCCTCCTTTTAACTTTAATTTTTGCAATTATGTCAATCTTCCTTTGGCATCATAAACTAGCCGTTTGATTTGATATATATTCTGCCAAAGGCCACGTAGTAGAACCTCTGCTCTATGTCTGAAATAAATTACTTTGTTGATGCAATGCGGTATGTGACATTCTTGTTTATCTTTTGTAAGGAAGAGAAAAGGCAGCTCTGATGGGATGCAATACATGTTTGAAATAAGATTTGATATTGAATCTTAAATCAAATACATGAGGGCTAATTTCAGTTTACAGACGAGATAACTCAAATCCAGTTTGCTGAAACCCGAGTCATTTTATCGTTAAATGCTACAAGTGAATAAAACATTCAATGAGAGAACACCTAGCAGTCAAATCTTACATGATATTCTGGTGATAACTGATTCTCAGTGAAAGCCCTGTATTGAGAAATTCAAAAGTCCAGCCAAGCTTAGTTCACACAAACCTATTTTGATTACAATCATGGAATATTCTTTCTAAATCGACAAAAAAAAGTTTTCCCCGCTCTTTAGGGATATTTTCATGTTTTTTCCTTCAATATGAAAGTTGAGCATAACTGACCATCCATAAGAGTGAAATTAAATTAAAATACAATTTTCAAATCCTGTAGTTTGTGGTCTCAAAGAAAAAGAAGAAGAAGATCCTCGCAGCCCTCCATGTCTCATCGCTTGTTATTCTTGCCTCTTCCCTTGGTGCTGTAGCCCAAGCTTCATCCTCTTGACTTCTCTTGGTGTTTTAGATTTCCATTGCTAGCCTAGGATGTTGGCTTTCTAGCTTTTGTACCAGTTTGAGAGTTTGGCTTTAAGGGTTCCATTGGCACAATCTCTATAACAACAATAACAACAAAACTAGTTGGATTTGGCTCTATATGAATTCTTTTTCTCTATTCTATTCAATTCTGAGTCATTTTTTTTATAAGTTGTAAAGATTTTAAACTTTTCTTTACTATAATCTCTGATGTAATTTTTGATCAATTTATCTTTCTTCTCTTCTCTCTCTCTCTCTCTCTCTCTCTATATATATATATATATATATATATATCACTCTTTACCTAAGTGCATCTCTATATCTATATTACACATATTTGAATCATCTAAAACATCCTTCCTTCAATTTATTCCCAATTAGTGTCACTTTCAACATTTTACAAATCACTTTATTTTTAATTCTAACTTTTCTTATATTATCACATTTATTTTAACCTTTTTACTCCAACCCTATTCATCCTATTGCATATATCTTTTTTTTTTCTTAATAGATTGTTCCATTTTTATATATAATGGGAATACAGATTCTTGATAACAATCTTCAAAAATTTTAGCAACTACCCTATTGACATCCTCCAGTCTGACCAGATTTAACAAGGTGTTTCTCTTAAATATGGGTATCAAACCAAGCTCTCAGAGATCAAAGAATCGTTTCACATGTCTTTGTTAATTACGTCTATGCTCGAGATGTGTATGACAAAAGGCCATTCGTGATATTCCACCATTCAAGTCCCAAACGCATGTGATTAAAAGTTAAAACTACTGGTCTGGTATGTCAAGCAAAGAGCAAAGAAAAGATAACACAAGAAAAGAAAAAGGTTGTTTGGAATTCTTACAGTAGAAAGCCAATCCGGGTGGCGTTCACGAAGGAGATGTCTTCTATAGAGGAGGTGGACATCCACTCCGGCGAGTTGTATCGGCGGATCTCGTAGCTGTTCCCTTTGTCTATGACGTCATACGACGGGCACTCGATGCGCTCGCACGTCGGAGGATTGGATCCCCGGGTGGCCGCCGCCACATCAGCGGCCGACGGCGATGAGAGGGCGACGGTGGCGAGAAGAAGAACGGGGATGATAGAAGATAGTGGGCACGGGAGACTGGTGGCCATGAGTACTGCTGCAGCCCGTTCGCTCAATCCGAATCTAATTCCATTCGAGCATGATGAGTGGTCATAAGAGGAGAGGAGAACATCCCGGATAAGATGGATGGCGGCAACGGGAAGCCATACAGCCATAGACATTGCCCCTAAATTGTCATGGAATTACTGGAGACGGTAATGCTGGGCTTGTCTAGCTACAAACTATATTTGGTCCCAAATCTTCGCTCAAAATTCGTACTTCCTTTCAAATTTTTAGTTGTTATAATTTAATTTTTTATATTTTAATTAAATTAGATTTTTAATATTTCATTGCATGAAATTAGATAATAGTTGTTGTGTTGTTCTGAAAAAAAAAACGTAGTCTGGTTGCTAAAGTCATATGCTAGAGCTTTTAAAAATTTTAATTAATTTTATATAATAAAATGCCACAAATATAATATAGATTAATGCTCTATTTGGATGGAAAGAAAAATAGGGAAGAAAGAAAATAGAGGGAGAGAAAATGAAGAAAAAAGAAAAGTGGAGATAAAATATTTTCTTTCATGAGGAAAAAAAAATAAAGATAAAAAAAAGTTAATAATTTACGATGACAGTATTAAATGAAAAAAAATGAAAGAGCACCCTTAGTTTTCTCTTCAAAATCTCTTCATCTTGGAGAGAAAACTTTTAGATGGGGTCATCACTTTTTTCCCCGGTTTTTTTTATAGTTTTCTTTTGTTTCTACTTTTCTCTTCATCCAAACAAGATAAATTTTATTTTTGTTCATATTTTTTCTATTAGTTTTCTTTCCTTCCTACTTTTCTCTTCATCCAAACACAGGCTAAATCATAATAATTGAAAGTTTAAGGGATAAAAATAAATTTTAAGAGAAGGTTTGAGAATCAAAAATATTTTCACCTTTATTTAACTTGATTCAATTTTACTGGCATTGAATCAAATTAGTGGTTTAAAAAGGTTTAATATAACTTTAGACTTTTGACTTATTTATTGCTTAAGTGAGATTTGGTTTCAGTGTTTAACAGATATTGATCTATCTTGTATTTAGCTCAACTCGCATCTGGTCTGATTGTGATTCAGAGAATTGCGAAAGGAGAATGGGTTAATTCAATGGATTAATCATGAACTAAGTACCGGTAAGAGATGAGCCTATCTATGTGCAGGTTGCCTTTGATCCCCAACTGATCATTTGATGCAACCCAGAGCCTTATATCAACACTCTTGGGCCGTGCATTGGATTGTATAAAGGCATGATTTTTGATATTGTACTCAGGTATGCTAGATGGTGCATGCACTCTTCTGAAAAGGCGCATGCATGACTATTTGATTAACCGAGGAGCCTCAAACCTAGTTTGCTTCCCTAGCATGGTACCAAGGACTTATTGATCTTGTTAGATAGACACCATGACAACTACTTTTTCTTTGGCCAAGGCATAGATGAAGAAGTTGATTTTGATTAAATTCATTTTCGTAGGAAAATTGATCTTTATTAATATCAATATCTTATCAAGATGATATATATATATATATATATATATATAACATTAGATCCACCTCCTATAATTGTTTCATTGCAAGTTTATAAATCATTAAATCATAAAACTAATGCATAAAACAGTGGTAGTTGATGATGCCCGATCACTAGTCTTGAGCGCGGGGAAGGTTGATCCGCTTGCTGATGAGATTCCCGCCTAGCCGGACAACCTGCAAGAAGTCCCAAGACCAGAGGGGTGCTCCGATGGGGATCCTCCGACGCCCATGTCAGCAACCGGGGTCACAGCTTAGTAAGAGCCGGAGAAGGCTCTTTAGGGCAGAGAGAGCTCCGAGAGATAGAGTTTCTCTGGGTGATAAGAGTAAGCGAGTGCTTGTGTTTGCATACATGAGTCTCTAGTGGACTTACCCTTTTATAGGCGGTTGAAGCTTGCATAGGGATTAGCCACGTGACATCCCGTAAGGGAGGGATGCCTGCGGAATACATAGGAGTTACGTAAGCTTGGGCTGATTGGTAGGTCCTGTCCCATTGGAGAGGGGGGAGTCGTTCGGTTGTCGAGCCAGGTCCCATCAATTGGCGGAGTCGTTCGGTTGTCATGCCAGGTCCCATCGGAGAGGGGGAGTCGTCCGGTTGTCGGGCCAAGTCCCATCGGAGAGGGGGAGTCATCCGGTTATCGGGCCAAGTCCCATCGGAGAGGGGGAGTCATCCAGTTGTCGGGCCAGGTCCCATCGGAGAGGGGGAGTCATCCGGTTGTCGGGCTAGGTCCCATCAGTAGGTGGAGTCAGACGGCTGTCGGGCTAGGTGGAAGCAGGACCGACCTGAAGAGGTCGGGGCCGCCTCGGCGTGACTTGTGAAGCCGGGGCCGACGGGGCCGACCTGAAGAGGTCGGGGTCAAGGCGGGAGCTCGAGGCCGGGGCCGAGGTGGAGGCTCTAGGCCGGGCCCGAGGCGGGAGCTCGAGGCCAGGGCCGAGAAGGGAAGCTTGAGGCTGGAGCCGAGGAGAGAAGCCTCGAGGCCGGGGCCGAGGCGAAAGGCTCGAGGCCGGGGTCGAGGCGGGAGCTTGAGGCCGGGAACGAGGAGGGAAGCTCGAGGCCGGGGCCGAGGCAGGAGGCTCGAGGCTGGGCCGAGGAAGAACGCTTGAGGCCGGGGCCGAGGCGGGAGCTCGAGGCTGGGGCCGAGACGGAAAGCTCGAGGCGAGGCCGACCTGGATGATGCCGGGGCGAGGCCGAACAGAAGCTGGCTCCATGCGGAGGAGAGAGAAAAGGTGGCGGATGGGGGGAAAGCCGAGTTGCCAAGTCTAGATGCTGTCATCGTGGCCCATGGAGGCCCATTGACCCCATCAGATGCCCCCCACACTCCTTGAGCTTGTGTGCCGTGCATCAGCTAAGCGAGAGGAGTGTAGAGCTCTTCATCTTTGCTCGTCCTTTCATGCTTGCTTTAGTTCTGATTCCTTCCTAGTAGAGAGATCTTTTTCCTTTTGCCTTGCTGTGGATAATCCCCGTTCGGCTGTTAGCTAGCTGAGGGTAGCTAGCAATCCGCTCCCAACGCAGAGCCTAGAAGTGGATATTTGTCAACTGTGAGTCAGAGAGTTGGTTTCTTCCAACTGTGAGTTGACTTGGGGCTCGAGTGTTTATGTGCTAGTTGGGAGGAGACTCGAGCGGGTATGGGCTATTAGGGATTTGAACCAACTCGGGGGCGCCGCCATGCCAGGGCTGAAGGGACCGACCTGAAGAGGTCGGGGCTGCCTTGGCATGGCTAGATATGCCGGGGCCGAGGGGGCCGACCTGAGGAGGTCGGGGCCGCCTTGGCATGGCTGGAGATGCCGGGGCCGATGGGGCCGACCTGAAGAGGTCGGGGCCGAGTGACATCCTATGGACCGCGATGCTGGTGGGCTCCTTTTGAACCGTCTCAGGGGTTTGTGAACCGCTGCGAGGGGCGACTCACTGGGTATAGAGCCTTTAGGGTCTTAATCACTCGGGGGGCACCGCCGTGCTGAGGCCGAGTGGTGTCCCGTAGGCCGTGATGCGGGCGAGCTCCTTTTGAACTGCCTCAGGGGTTTGTGAACCGCTGCGAGGGACGACTCGACGGGTATAGAGCCTTTAGGGTCTTAACCACTTCGGGGGGCATCGTCGTGCCAGGGCCGAGTGGTGTCCCGTGGGCCGTGATGCGGGCGAGCTCCTTTTGAACCACTTCGAGGGTTTGTGAACCGCTGCGAGGGGTGACTCATCGGGTACAGAGCCTTTAGGGTTTTAACACTTGGGGGGCACCGCCGTGCCGAGGCCGAGTGGTGTCCCGTGGGCCGTGATGCGGGCGAGCTCCTTTTGAACCACCTCGGGGGTTTGTGAACCGCTGCGAGGGGTGACTCGCTAGGTACAGAGCCTTTAGGATCTTAACCACTCGGAGGGCACCACCGTGCCAGGGCCGAGTGGTGTCCCGTGGGCCGTGATGCGGGCAAGCTCCTTTTGAACCGCCTCGGAGGTTTGTGAACCACTGCGAGGGGGTACAGAGCCTTTAGGGTCTTAACCACTTCGGAGGTGCACTACCATGCCGGGGCCAAGTGGTGTCCCGTAGGCCGTGATGTGGGTGAGCTCCTTTTGAACCACCTCGGGGGTTTGTGAACCACTGCGAGGGATGACTCGCTGGGTACAGAGCCTTTAGGGTCTTAACCACTCGGGGGGCACCGCCGTGCTGGGGCCGAGTGGTGTCCCATAGGCCGTGATATGGGCGAGCTCCTTTTAAACCGCCTTAGGGGTTTGTGAATCACTGCGAGAGGCGACTCGCCGGGTATAGAGCCTTTAGGGTCTTAACGACTCAGGGGCACCGCCGTACCAGGGCCGAGTGGTGTCCCAAGGGCCGTGATGCAGGCGAGCTCCTTTTGAATCACCTCGAGGGTTTATGAACCGTTGCGAGGGGCGACTCGCCAGGTACAGAGCCTTTAGGGTCTTAACCACTCGGGGGGCACCGCCGTGCTGGGGCCGAGCAGTGTCCCATGGGCCGTGATGCGGGCGAGCTCCTTTTCTGAGATCTGGTCCTTGGATGCGAGGAAGGAACGGCCGTGGTGCTAAAGAAGGTCCTTTATTGCTCATAATGTAGGGAGATACATCATTGATAATATCGGCGAAGGTTGTCCGCATTCCAAGTGCGCAGGATAGATCGGCCATTGAGTTCTTCGATTCGATACGCTCCTTGGTGGAGCGCCTCGGTGACACGATAAGGATCTTCCCAGTTGGGAGACAGTTTGCCCCCTCTGTAGGCTTGGACACCTCCGCCTACCTTAGAACCAGATCTCCGGGGTGGAACATCTTGGGACAAACCCAGGCATTGTAGTACTTGGCCGCCCGTTGGTGGAAGGTTGCCATACGCAGGCGTGCTCGATCGTGCGCCTCGTTGATGAAGTCGAGGTTGGCCCTTATCAGGGTGGAGTTGTCTTCTTCGTTGTAGGACTCCACGCGCGGGCTCGGCAGTCCGATCTCGACGGTGATGACCGCCTCGGACCCGAAGACGAGACTAAAAGGAGTCTCGTCCGTCGAGGCCCTTGGGGTCGTGTGGTAAGCCCACAGCACACTAAGAAGCTCTTCTACCCACCGGCCTTTGGATCCATCCAGCCGAGTTCTGAGTCCTCTGAGGATGGTGCGGTTCATGACTTCGGCCTCCCCGTTGGTCTGTGGGTAGCCGATGGAGGTGAATTGATGACGGATACCTAGTTCCTCGCAGAAGGTCCTGAATGTGGCGTTGTTGAACTAGCGGCCGTTGTCGGTGACGAGAGTATGAGGTAGGCCAAAGCGGCATATGACTGATTTCCAGAAGAAAGCTTTGGCTCAGTGATTTTAGCTAGCACCTCGACCTCGACCCACTTGATGAAGTAGTCGATGGCGACAATTAGAAATCTCCGCTGACCTGATGCTGGGGGGAATGGTCCAAGGATGTCCATTCCCCACTGGGCGAAGGGCCATGGGGTCGAAAGCGGATTCAAAGGGACAAAGGGCTGATGCTGGATGCGTGCGTGGCGCTGGCAGCCATCACACTTCTGGACCAACTTGGTGGCATCCTCCTTCATGGTGAGCCAGAAGTACCCTTGATGGAGGGCCTTCTGAGCTAGGGACCTGCCCCTCAGGTGGTTCCCACAGATGCCTTCATGAATTTCTCTGAGGATGTAGTCGGCGTTAGTAGGTCCTACGCACTTGAGTAGGGGGTATGAAAATGATCTCCTGTACAGACGTCCATCTAGGAGAGTGAATTTGGAGGCTCTCCACTTGAGTAGCCTAGTTTCATCACGGTCGGCAGGGAGAGTACCGTCTATGAGATAGCGGATGTAGGCATCCATCCAGGTCGGTCCTTGGGTGAGCGGGAAGACTTCTTTGTCCTCTATGCTGGGCCTCTCCAGATGCTCGATGTAGGCATCCCTCGTTATACCGTTGGTGGAGGTGGCCAACCGGGATAGGGTGTCGGCCTTGGCATTCTCGCTCTGAGAGATGTAACTGATGTTGAAATAAGTTAGTGGGAAGGTCAAGAGCCGAACCTTGCCCAGGTACTGGGCCATGGTGGGATCATGCGCCTCGTACTCTTCATTGATTTGTTCAGAGATGAGTTGCGAGTCGATGAAAGATCTGAGGCTCCTTATGCTGAACTCCCGAGCGAGCCTTAGCCCTACCAGCAGGGCCTCGTACTCGGCCTGATTGTTTGTGGATTCGAATAGGAACCAAAGGGTGCACTCCACCTTCTCTCCATCTGGGCCTGCGAGGATGAGGCCGGCGCTGCTTCCTTGGGAGTTTGAAGCACCATCAACGTGGAGGATCTAGGACTCCCCGCCATCGTCCAGCTCAGCATCTAGCAGCTTTGTGGGAGTCTCTTCAGTCGGCTCCTCTGCCCAGGTGCATTCGACTAGGAAGTCGGCCAGGACTTGGGACTTCAGAGCCGACCGAGCCTGGAAAGAGAGGTCGAACTCTTCTAGCTTGATGGTCCATTTGGTCAGTCGGCCTGAGGTGTCTAGGCGAGCCAGGATGGCTCGGAGGGGCTGGTCCGTGAGCACCATGATAGGATGAGCTTGAAAATATGGGCGGAGATGCCGAGCGGAGATGATCAGGGCAAGATGATCTTTTCTATCTTAGAGTATCTAACTTCAGCATCGTGAAGCACCTTGCTCATATAGTAGACATGTCTCTGGGTCCCGTGGCATCAAGACGCACCAGGATAAAACTAACATCTTCTGGAGAGGTGGCGAGATAGAGAAAGAGACTCTCCCTGTCTTTTGGCTTCGATAGGAGTGGCGGGGAGGATAGGAACGCCTTCAAGCCGTCGAAAGCCTTTTGACAATCATCCGTCCACTCAAAGCTGTTGGCCTTCCGCAGGGCTTTGAAGAAGGGCATGCACCTTTCGATGACTTGGAGAGGAAACGACTTAGAGCTGCCACCCTCCCCGTGAGCCGCTGTACTTTCTTCTTGCTAGATGGTGGCCTCATGTCGAGGATGGCACTGATCTTCTTTGGGTTTGCTTTGATCCCTCGCTGGGTCACCATAAAGCCCAGGAATTTGCCTGCCGTGATGCTGAAGGCACACTTCTTCGGGTTCAACTTGACTTGAAAATGACGGAGGTTATTGAAAGTTTCATCTAGGTTGGAGACGTGGTCGGAGGCACGGTGCTCTTTGTCAGCATGACATCCATGTAGACTTCCATGTTTTGGCCCAGTTGATCATGGAAGACTTTGTTCATCAACCTTTGATAGGTCACCCCTGCATTCTTAAGGTCGAAGGGCATCACTTTGTAGCAATAGACGTCTTTCTCCGTCACAAAGGAGGTATGCTCTTTGTTGCTCGGGTCCATCTTTATCTGGTTGTACCCAAAGAAAGCATCTATGAAGCTAAGAAGCTCATGGCCAGAGGTGGAGTCCACCAGCTGGTCGATCCATGGCAGAAGAAAACTGTCCTTCGGGCATGCCTTGTTAAGGTCGGTGAAGTCGATGAATATTCTCCAGCTTCCATTTGCTTTTCGCACCATGACCACGTTGGCCAGCCAGCTGGGGTAACGCGCCTCCCGGATATGGCCGGTGCTAAGCAACTTGCTGACCTCCTCATCGATGGCCTTTTGCCGCTCGGGAGCAAAGCTTCTCTTCCTTTGACAGACCGGGCGGTGCTTCGGTCGATGTTGAGCTTGTGGATGATCACCTTCGGAGGGATGCCAGGCATGTTGGATGCTGACCAGGAAAATATGTCTGAGTTGACCCATAGGAAAGTCAGGAGGCGATCACGGTCTTTTGGGGGGAGGAGTCCGCCGATGTGCATGGTTTTCGCCGAGTCATCTCCAAGGGGAAAAGTTAAGAGGCACTTGGCCAGTTCTCCCCCTTTGCTGGACTCTCTGGGGTCAGGCGCTTCCGAGGCTGGCTCGGCCTCCTGAGGACTTGATGCCGCATGGTAGCAGGGCAAGACCGGATTGGCCTCACCCCGCATCTCACCGACTCCTCCGCCGGTGGGGAACTATACGAGCAACCGCCGGGTCGAAATGACCGCGTCTAAGAGGTTGAGGCCTGGCCGCCCGAGTATGGCGTTGTACGTCAAAGGAACTTGCACGACCAAGAATTTCATGATGACTGTGCTTTGGCATGGCGGTGCTCTGACCGTCACAGGCAAGGATATTTCGCCTTCGACCCTCACCGAGTCTCCAGTAAATCCAACTAAAGGAGCCGCCACGGGCTGGAGAGAATCAACAGACAAACCCATCCTAACAAATGCATTGTAAGTAAGGATGTCAGCTGAGCTGCCACTATCAACTAATATCCTTTTTACAGGGTGCTTGGTGATCGTCATGGTAACGACGATGCCTTAATTATTTACATTTTCTACAATAGCCGACCCCCCATGGGAACTACATCATCCGGTGCCTCCTCTCCCCTAGATCGCTTGGGCGAGGAAGCCATCCCCCAGGACACCATTCCAACGGTTTGCTCCGTAGGGGTATTGTCGACGATAGCTTGAGCAGAAGGAGGCCCCATGAGGGCTGGCACCGGTGGGAGCGCCTTCTGGACATACTTCCCAAGGTAACCGCATCGGATTAGCTCTTCGATGGCACGCTTCAAGCTGTAGCAGCTATCGGTGTTGTGGTCGTAGTCCCGATGAAAATGGTAGTAGCGGCTTTTGTCATAGGGGAAGTCCCTCCTCATGGGAGGAGGTCGCTGGAGGTAAGGCTCGCCCTCAATCTCCATAAGGATATGAGAGCGAGGGGTAAGGAGAGGCATGAGCTCGCTCTCCGGAGGGGCGAGGCTCCGACGTCTGCGGTCCGACCGACGGGACGGCTTGGGCTGCCGGGGGTGAGAGGCTCCGCTCGGCTCGGGATGGGCCACCTTACGGCTGGATCCTCTCATGGACTCTCAGTGGGTAAGGTTGGCCTCATCCACACGGATGTACTTCTGAGCTCGGAGGAGGAGGTCAGAATAGGAGCCGGGGGGCTTCTTATCTAGGAAGAAGGTGAAGCGGGACGGAAGAAGTCCCCGCTTAAAAGCTAGCGTCGCCATCGTGTCGTCCAAATGATATACCTCGAGGGTGGCAACCTTGAATCGGGCCACAAAGTCCCGAAGTGACTCCCCCTCCTTCTGACGTACGGAGAAGAGGCTGTCAGCAACGCTCGAGATCTTTTGGTAGGTGTCAAAATGCACCAAAAAGGCCCTTTCAAGCTCTCGGAAGGAGTTGATGCTGTAAGGGGATAGGCGCGTGTGCTAGGCGCGAGCGGCTTTCCGTAGAGTGGCAGGGAAAGCCTTGCATAGAAGGGCATCCGTGGCACCTTGGACCTACATCATGGCTTTATAACTTTTGAGGTGGTCGAGGGGATCCGTCATACCATCGTACAGATCTATTTGAGGAAAACGGAATCTGAAGGGCACGGGCTCCTCCAATATCCGGTGGGTGTAGGGAGGACGAGTGTCATACTCTCCTCCGGTTGGTTGTTGATTTTTCTGGCGAGTTCGTCCAGTCGTCGGTGGTACTCATCCAGGTGCTCCTTTTCCTGGCGGCTAATCGCTGGGGTCCTCCTGGATGGCTCGAAGGATGAAGAAGAAGATGGGGAGGGGCACAGGAGGTGAGACCTCCGCTTTGGCTTCTCCCGGCGGCGTGGCTCTAGAGGGAACTTGCTCGGGCCACAGCTGGGGGACCGTGGGCTCTTGAGGGGCTCACAATGGGGCTTCCTGGGGGAAGCCTGGCGATGAACGGCCTCTCGCTGGGGAGATCCTTCCCTCGCTGACTGCTGACTAGCAGGCGGGGGAGCCGTCTGGTGCTGGGTGGCCATGGACTGCTGCTCCTGGAGCCCGTAAACTATGGTGGTGAGGGCTTGGACTTGTTGGGTAAGGGCCACCAGCTGATCAGCTGGGGCGGCTGCATCTGGTGGCGGGCCTTACCCAACAAGTCCAAGCCCTCACCGCCATGGTTCACGGGCTCCAGGAGCAGCAGTCCGTGGCCACCCAGCACCAGACGGCTCCCCCGCTGGTGGCAGGCAGACGCCTGAGGATCGGTAGTAGGAAGGTCAGCCTCCTGCTGCCTAGTCGATGGATAAGTGTACGGGATAGAGTTTGTCCCCTGACTATCCCTAGGGATATCCCTTGGCTATCCCATTGATCATATCAAATGCAAAAAGGTAAATCCATAGGATAATTTTTTTTTACTCTTATTTGGAGGGATAACCAGCTATTCCTGCATTTTCTAAGGAATAAATTGAGGGGATATCCCATGGTTAACCATGGATTATCCCTTTGGTTAACTTTAATCCCAGCTATCCCTTATAGTTATGGCTTTTGGGAATAAGAGGGGATATCCCCTGGATATTCCCTCTTATCCCCTATTTCAAACACTACCTAAGATTTTATAAGTAGTTTTGTATGTCTTATGTTTAAATTGGGCATAGTGAATTTACAGGCTTTTATTATATGTACTTGCATTTATAGGCTTTTATTATAATCGTGGAACTACATTAAAATTTGATCTTTAATTTATTTTTTAAAGTTTTTGAATATTTAATTTGTAAATTGCACGTACATGCCACTTATTTGGAATATCAATATTATGCATACATGAGTATTTTATGTAGTATTTCGTATGTGATGGTCCTGATAACTATTTCTAGATAACTTACAATCGCTTGAGATAACTCTCAAAATATGCATCCACTAAATAAGGAAATGATAACTATATCTCTTTTAAAAATTTTTAAAAGGCCTATTTTATGGGAATAGAAGAGATAAGGGAGTTAGAGTTTCTCTACAAATTGAGACACATTCTTAAGGTTTTTCATACGTGAGAAAAATATATGGAAGTCAAAGAGAGATTGGGTCCCTAATATGAGGGCATATTGTTAGTGTATGCCCTAAATCCAATCGAATTGAATGCTATATGCATTATATAAACACAAATCAAATAAAAATAGTTTCTTTATCTATCCATATATTTTTATTATATATTTGATATATTTGTCTGTAAGATAAAATCCAAACGAATGTGAACCATACTTATGAAATTTGTAATAGAGATTACAAATTGTGAGATCCAAATTGCACATTATGGTTTGATTCTTTAATTTTTTCTAGTCAATGTGTAGATGGGACTGGACACCATCGAACACCATAAGACTGGTACACATTGCATATCCTCACCTTTGGGGTGAGTAGCTGATTTCACAAGCTAAAGTATAAAGATACTTGGATAGGTGTGTGGATGCTCATTATTGTAACGATGCATTGGATGACCCGTACAAAGATCATATATGGATATTCTATATAGTGTCGATGGTTGATCTCTAATGATGATGGTGTGAGTGATCTTTTGACTTGAGATCTTTATTACATCTCATGTGTGGAATGTCATGCTTTGATGACATCCAAATGTCGCTCTAGCCATGGGTGACAAATATGGTATCGATTGGGTATGACATAAAGCACATGAAGGTGGTGTTTGATCAAGACAGGATTCGTCTTCCTTGATAAAAAGGGTTATATCTTACGGTCACTTGATGAATTAAATTGACTGTTAAATCCTTGCAAGGTTGAGTTGGAATTCGAATGGTTTCGAAGTTCTAATTCATATGAGCCAATTTTCTTGAGATCAAGTAAATAAAGATCAATTACAGGGTTGAGACAATCCATATCACTAATTGATCTAGGATATGCGACGAAGGGATTGAATCATACGATAATCATTCATGGACAGGTATTATCGATGGTCATGTCGACAAAATCCTTAGCACTTGGGTGATCATGATGCTTTACTAGAGGCCTCTCATGATCTATAATCATATTGTTGATTTGGACAAAAAGTTATTCAATCATTCCTAGGGTCAGTGATTAGGACATGATTATTGCCAATATGTTAAAGGGCCTAATGGGTCACACTCATTAAGAAGAATTTTGGATGAATTAAAATAAAAATTAAATTAGATTTAATTTAGATAAGATGATCCATTAGATAATTGGGTAAGACCCAATTTAAAGGAGATAAAATAATAATGGATATGATCCATCATAAAGAAAGAAATTTTAGAAGAGATAATTTTCATATGATGAACAAATAATTGGATACCCAAATTTGGCATGTTCCATGTGATGGACGGCTCTGATTTTGGGTATAGATGATAAATCTCAGCCATGTGAAGATGGATTCATGCCCATGGGATTGGGCATGAGGAATCTCTACGGTTCGGTGTATAGCTATGAGACAACTAATTCCTAATTTCAAGGGTTAAGATTTTGACACATGGTTGATGGATGGAGTCTATTCCTCTTCTTTGATTAAGGTTACCATGAGAAAGGGGTCTCTTCCTTTTCCTTAGATTAACGTTGCTGTCGAAAGGGAGTCTTTTCCTCTCCCTTATATTAATGTTGCCATTCCTCTCCCTTTGAACGTCTCTTTCTCCCCCTCTCGCTATAAATATGTTTCTTTCTCTTCCTCTTGTAAAAAAAGATTAGATCTTTAGACCTAAAGGGAGATTTTCTAGTTTAAAATTCAAGAAGGGGATTCAAGAGGCGCTAACACCCATCTTTATACCTTGAAGGTCTTTATCTACTCTTCTCCGTATGGATCACCATTAGAGGCCGGACGCGTGGACAGCTAGTGATAGAGGATTCATCGGCTTCATCCTTTTCTACATCGATAAAGGACTAAGTATTAATAAATCTAATATTTTAGATTTTATTTTTAATTTAATGAATCTATTCCTAAGGATCCTAGGCATCTGGAATTTTGTATTTTATCTTCAACTGCGTTTTCATGAATTTGATTCATGTTTTGCATACATAATTCCCAACACATATACTATCATTATACAATTGCTTATTGATTGAAAGTACTCAATTAAGATTCTCAAAAGGTAAATCACAAACAGATTCAATGACTCAAGGTAATTTATTGATCCTATTATTTCATATTTTAATCTATATAATATGTCTATTTAGATTTTAATTCTTACCATTGGTATAAGAGCATTTAATACCTCTTTCTTGTTTTGTTGTGAGTATTTCTATTATTTTGGTATCTAAATAAATCTTTCGTAGCAACAATCATTATCATTCATGCCCACTGGCCTTTCAAGTGTATTCCATTCATGGATGATGCAGTATCGGAAGATTTTGCTTATGATAAAAAAATTTATAATATTCTCATTGCTTGTGCGATAAAGAAAATTAGTGCATCGTGGTCGTAAAGGAGTAAAGCGTTCTTGGTCTCTATTGCTCTCATTTAGGGATAGTCCAAAAAGGGAAGGCTACTGGTAGTACCACAAACTATTTGATCCAACGAGCGTATAGTATGGATATTAGGGATGCATCGCTAAGGAAGGCTATTGATAGTATCTTGGTGCATTTGACCGAACTACCTACGTACCAAAAAAGGCTAACTAGTTGGGGTCGCAAGTGATGGGTCATGGTAAAGAAAACATTGCTTATTAAAAAAAAGAGCAATAAAGCCGAATCGCCCCTTGGGCATTTAGTTGGCGCCCACATAGTTCATAAAAAAAGGGGATAAAAAAGCCCTAGGAATCAAACCCAAGATCCCTTGATTCAAAACCAACACCTCAACCACTAGGCCAACAAAATAAGCTAATTTAAAATGCATGTTATTGTCTCTTCAATGTTTTTGATATGATTTATTTTATTATATCATGTATTTCCTTAAGATTTAAATTTTTTGTATTAAAACACATCTCCTGAGCTTCTATTCCTGCAAAGTTTTGCATAGACTGGCCCAAGGGATTAATGAGCTATGGTCGGATGTGTTCTAATTGATAAAAAAATTTACTTAAGATAATAATTTTAAAATTGCATTGAATAGATGCTTGGTATGCTATTGCTTCTATTATGCATATTAGAGTTTATATGCTTAATGAAATGATAGTGTAAAAAAATCATAATGCAAATCCTTTTATGGTTTGATTGATCAATTGGTGTCTTGAAAAGTGGTTCTGGAAGGTAAAGAGATCATAGTTTTTTAATTGGTTTTGTTGACTGACCTGACCAATTAAATTGGTGTCTAAGAAAAGCAAGGAAAGCCCCCACCTATCTCCCATTGACCTGGCCAATTCGATTGATTTAGACCTTGATTTAGAAATGCTATGTTGATTAAGATTACTATCTAATGCCTTCCTTCATGCTAAGTGATCACTGTAGTTGGTGGTCAAAAATAGAACCTACTCACTACTATAGCTAATGATGAATCGGGATCATATTGTTGAAAATCAAAGGCAATTATTTTATAAAAAGAAATAAAACAAAATTATTTGTAGAGGATTGTATTATTAGTAGTGGTTATTAAAAGATAACAACTAATTAATTAACGAAAGGACAAGCAATCCAGAAATCCAAATTTATCATGCAAATAGATTTTATCTTCTTTTCTTTATGTTGCAATAGCAATAATTTTTGTAAATTCAAAGTTAGAATAATTTATCTCTCATCAGGCAGAAACCGTATAAGAAGATCACGTCACGTCCACTTAGAGTATAAACTATCTAATTATTTATAAAATTAGAGGTCTAAACTATCATACTACGATCTATATCTCTTAGGCATGTATCATATATTGAGATCACATCACGCTGATAGAGTGTATAGGCCGTGTATGCCAGATCAAAATTTTGATCAAAAAAATAACTCAAAAGATATATAAAGAAGAGTATGATTTTTATTGCATAGAAATTAAGAACAAAAAGAAAGATAAAACATGGTTACAGGCTTCATCATTATCCCAAGTTGAAGGAATCTAGCCAGCATTACTGTCGCCAGCATTCCCTTCATAATTTCTCTCTTGCAGGCCTAAATATAATGATCTAAATAAAAATAAAATAAAAAAAACTTTGTAGAAAACTTCTCCCCCCGTGCCTGAGGTTTCCCTTTTATAGAGCTTGTCTAGGGCTTCCTCCCAATCAAAGTTAGAGTCAATCAGCCTTAAGATCATTTATATATCGTGAGAAAACTCCTTTTACATCACCTACCTTAGTTTGTACCGAGAATCATGTGAAATTATCTCTCTTTCTTTTGGGCAAACAGAGTTCCGATTTGAGTGTCATATACATTGTTAGACTTCCCAAAATTGAGTTTTTTTCTATCTATGAGCTTCTTTTCTAAAAAAACATCAATAAAAATATCAATATTAATAAATCTAAAGTAATTAATATTTATTTTAATAGTTAAATTGGAATAATTAATAGACTTATGACTAAGATAAATTGTCTAATCTTATGCATATAATGGAGTTTAAATATCATATGGTCAATATGATTTTGATTAAATAAGGACTAGCCACAACATCTTTAATTAATCAAAATTGTATATTGGATTGCAAAGATCACATAAAGTTAGATGACATTAATGATAATTAATTATATTTAATACAATAAATCTTATTACATAAGAATTTTTATTGTATTTATATAATTAATTAGGAATTAAGAAAGAGAATATAATTTGTTGGTCACATCATTAAGTTAATGAATCTATTTAAGTATAATAACTTAGCCCACATGCAGTTATTATATATTATTAATTCATATTGTTGCTTGCTTACATTGGTAAGACATGGTATTAAGTTGTATGCCTCAATTTTAGTTACATAAACATAATTATTTATTTTATGCAACTATTTTACCTGCAAGTATTTCTAATATGAAATGTGATGTTTCTGATTTAAGTGGTGACAATTATAAAGTATGAAAAGAAAAAATTCTTCTTCAGTTAGGATGCATGGACATTGACTATGCCATCAATTACACCTACTGGCACTTATGCTGAGATTGCTATGTATGAACGATGGGACTGATCTAATCATCTTAGTATGATGTTCATACATACTAAGATTTTTGCTAGTATACGTGGTTCAATTCCTAAGTACAAAAATATCAAGGAACTTTTGAAGGCTATTGATACACAGTTTGAGTTTTCAGATAAGGCATTAGCTAACACCTTAATGACAAAGTTGTCATCAATAAAGCTCACTATTATTGGAGCTGTGCATGAGCATATCATGAAGATGAGGGACAATGCAGCCCAACTAAAATCCCTAGAGGTTGAGATGTCAAAATCTTTCTTAGTGCACTTTATTTTAAATTCACTCTCATAACAGTATAGTCCCTTCAAAATATCTTACAACATACATAAGAATAAATGGTCAATTAATGAACTTTTGAGTATATGTGTTCAAGAGGAAGGGAGGCTGATTCTAGAAATGGAAAAAAGTGCACATTTAGCTACTCAGAGAAAGACTAAAACGGTTAAAGCAAAATATAAATAAAAGGGTAAAGTACCAATCCATACAGAAGTCAAGAAGGAATTTAAGTGCTTATTTTGCAAAAAGGAAGAGCATATGAAGTATGATTGCCTCAAATTCAAGGCTTGGCTTGACAAGAGGCTTATATGAAATAGCCTGGAGGATTTTTCTCTAGTGATGGTAAGCATTTGGTTTGTAAGTTTAAGAAATCTATATACGGATTGAAACAAGCCTCACATCAGTGGTATTTAAAATTTTATGATGTGATCTCTTCCTTTGATTTTGTAGAAAACATCATGGATCAATGTATATACCAAAAGGTTAGTGGAAGCAAAATTTGTTTGTTATTCCTATATGTGGATGACATTCTACTTGTAACTAATGATAAAGGATTGCTACATGAGGTAAAATAATTTCTCTTCAAAAATTCTAATATGAAAAATATGAGAGAGAGGCATCTTATGTCATTGGCATTGAGATCCATAGGGAAAGATCTCGAGGCATTTTTGGATTATCTCAAGAAACTTATATCAATAAAGTCTTGAAGAAATTTTGGATGAAAGATTGTTCACTAAGTGTTGCACCCATAGTGAAGGATGACAAGTTCACTTTAAATTAGTGCCCTAAAAATGAACTTGAATGGGAATAAATGTACAACATTACATATGCTTTAACTGTTGGAAGCCTAATATATGCTCAAATTTGCACAAGACCTGTTATTGCATTTCCAGTAGGAATGTTGGAAAGATATCAGAGTAATCCAGGTTTAGACTACTAAAGAGCTGCTAAAAAGGTCATAAGGTATCTTCAAGGAACTAAGGACTATATACTCATGTATAGATGAACTGATCATTTGAAGGTAGAGGATTACTCAGATTCGGACTTTGCTGGCTGCATTGATTCTTGAAAATCAACATCAGAATTTATAGTTATGTTGGCTAGTGAAGCCATATCATGGAGGAATGCAAAGAAAACTTTGACTGCTATCTTTACTATGGAAGTAGAATTTATTTCTTGTTTTGAGGCTACATCGTACAATGTTTGGTTGAAGAGTTTTATCTTAGGACCTAGAATTGTTGATTCTATTATTAGGCCACTTAAATTGTACTATGATAATTTAGCTGCCGTGTTCTTAGCTAAAATGATAAGAGTGGTAGTCGAAGTAAGCACATCAACATTAAGTATTTGGTTATAAGGGAACATGTTAAAGAAAACAAAATGGTCATAGAATACGTTAGTACTGAATTGATGATAGCTGATCCTTTAACTAAAGGTATGCCAATTAAGAATTTTAAGGATCATATGGTACGAATGAGAATTAGTCCCACGATGTAATTTAGTTGCATGGATAACTACTTGCGCAATAAAACTTTTATTTAAATTATTTATTTATTTCTTATTTGGGTGTACACATTATTGTTTGACGTTTGAGAAATAACAACAATTTTTTTTGGACTCTGAATAAATGTAGGATTTATTCATTAAGTTATGTTATCACATTTGGATTAGTGGTAAAGGAATTGAATGCATTGTAATACATGAAAGATAATACTCAATTATAGAGGACCTACCACCATGATTCATGTATTTGATTTTTTTTCAGTGTTGAGGACTATGGATTAAAATAAAATATACGGATTAAGTGGAAGAATATAGTATTCCGTATGTGATTGTTTTATTTTATTTTATTTGGTAACCACTTGAAGATAACTTGCAACTTCTTGAAAATAACTCTCAAAATATCCATCCATTAATTAAGGAAGTAATGGTTATATCTCTTTTAAAAAATTAAAAGGGCCTATTTGATGGGAATAGGTAAGACAAGGGAGTTGGGGTTTCTCTATAAATTGAGACCCCTTCCTGAAGGTTTTTCATGCGTGAAAAAAATATACTGAAGCTAGAGAGAGATTGGGTCCCTATCAAGAGTAAATCCTAAGGGCATATACCATCATTGTGTGATTGCTCATTGATTGAAAGCACTCAATCAAGATTCTCAGAAAATAGATCACAAACAGATTCAATGGCTAAAGGTAATTCATTAATCATGTTATTTCATATTTTAATCTATACAATATATCTATGTAGATTTTAATTCTTACATTTTATGATAAATGATGTTGGCCCAGATGACAACCCAAGAGGGGGGGGGGGGTGAATTGGGTTCTTTAAAATTTAGCCTTTTAAATTATTTAGCTTGAGATGAATGAAGGCAAATGCAAAGTAAATATAAATTGCAGTGAATAAAACAGAGATAGAGAAGAGACAATAGAACACGGCAAACACAAAGATTTTATAGTGGTTCGGTGTATCCAACACCTACGTCCACTCCCAAGATTCACTTGGGTCCACACTATAATCACCCTAGATTACAGCAGAGTTGTTTTACAAGCTCACAACTCAAACTTGTTGTTTTTCCGGGCGCACAACGAACCCAGCTGGTTTTCAAGGGCTCACCAGCACAAAAACCCTAAACCCAAGCTTAACCAAGCTTGAACTGAGGTAAGACTACCTCCTCTAGTTCAATCCCCCAGAGCTAGACACAAAGAATAGAAATATTGTTTGTTTAGTTACAAGGCTCCTTAATGAGCAGATAAACAAATGTAAGAATAGAGTTTAGATAAGCCTGATTGCAGTTGGTTGGCTTTGAGCTTTTCTTCTTTTCTTCAACTCCTTTGAAGTGTAGAACCAGGCCTCAGCTTGGATTCTTCACGGAATGTGTGTTGGAGTTGATTTGGGCTTTTCCTCTTTTCTTTGAGTGTTGGAAATCTCTTGAGATGCTCTTGAATAGCACTTGGATTTTCTTCTGAAGCTTCCTTGGATTTGAGCTTGAACACAGAAGGAACTTCCTTTGATTTCACACTCTTTCTTTCACTCTATTTTGAATCACGGATTTTTTCAACTGAAGCTCTGTTTTTCGATTTTTCTCTTCTTTTTCTTTGAAATAAATCTCTCTATTCGTCTCTCTTTGATTTGAAAACGGCTTCTCTATTTATAGATTCTGCAAGAATATAGCCGTTAGAGACAAAGAAAAATAGCCGTTAATCAAAAATCTTACCGTTGGAGCTGAGTTGGCATCCGTAAAAATTTTGCCCAGATTTGCTGGAGTCGACTCATGCTTTTCCCGAGTCGGCTCGAGCTCGTGATACTAAAAATAGAAATGTTTAGAAAGTCAGGGGTCGACTCACCAAAAGTAAAGTGTCGACTCCTGAAAGTCGGGGGTCGACTCATGAAAAGTTGGGGTCGACTCGCGAAGTGCTCAGAAAAACACCTCTGGTGTCTGAGCGGAGTCGACTCGCACAGTCATGGAGTCGGCTCGACAAAATCGGGGGTCGACTCGTGAAATTACGTGGGTCGACTCGAGACAGATAGACATTTCTGTTCTCTGAGGGGAGTCGACTCTGAAACTCAAGAGTCGGCTCCGGAACGTATCAAAAATCAGAAAGTTTTCTGATTGACTTTAAAATCGTTCCAGATTCATTTTAAATCATTGTTTTGACTTGAATTCAATAAAATTGACATTAAGAATTAATTCAAGAAGTATTCCAAAAACTCATTGATTAATCTATGAATTATAAAATTTCTTTTTGAAAGCTTAAACATTGAGCTTAAAGTTACTTTCAAAATGATTAAGTCAAACTTTAACATTCTCATTGATTGTTCAAAATAAATTCATTGCTCATGTAAATAAACTCATTACATCTTTTATCATACTCATGGCTTTTAGTAATCATCAAAATCAAAAGGATTGGGGCATATAATTTTTCAATAATCTTCCAACAATCTCCCCCTTTTTGATGATGACAAAAACATTGAGTTTATGCATGATTGATTGTGAATTTATTTTGTTTTCATATAGGCTTAGGCTCCCCCTGAATGAGGTAGCTCCCCCTATGAAACTTAATCATTCAATTAATTATCTCATTGATTAATTTGATTTTCTCATATGCATATTCAATCATAAAACTATAAAACTCTCCCCCTTTTTTGTTATCAACAAAAAGGTAGAGAAGCATAAACATTCATTCATTCGTTGATAGAAAGAAATACATTGAGTAATCAAAATTGACATTTCATTTCATCAAAGAGTCTAATACATCAAAATGTCTAATACATTGATATCAAAAAGTAAAACATAATAATTTCAATACATAGCAAGGATTGAAATCTAATACATTAGAAATGAGTTCTAACAATCCTAGTCAAATGATCAACTATGTTCTTCATTCCATCTGATTGGATTTTTACATAGTCTTTGAGCCTCTCATCTACAAAGGTGCAAGCAGTCAAAATCTTGTCTTGAAGCTCGCATTGCATTAGAGTAGGTTTCGCCATCTCCGCAAATATCTTTAAGTTCTTCAAAAATGTTCTTGAGATCTCCACTTAAAGACTTGAAGAAGTGCTGAGAGTAGACTCAATTTTAGTGATTCGATCATCCAATGAATATAGAGTCTCCTTTAGGTTCATGAACTTATTTCAAACTCAGACTTTAATTTTTCTGACTGATCATCAAAAGTCCTTTGAGTTGCTTTAATTGTAGATCTGAGAAGCCAGCAGAAGAGGATGAAGCTTGATCAAATAACTGAGCAGGGTAGGAGCAGGTGCAGAAGTAGGAGGGCTCGGAGGTGCAGGTGAAGGATGTCTAACTGATGGACCTGGTGCCTCAACATCCGTAGCTCTCTCTTCTACTAATCCTTTCCTCTCCCATTTCCATTTTCTTAATAAAACCCATCCGATGAATGGTGGCCAAGCTATAAAAGTCTGTATGCCTCAGGTTCCTCATTGGCTCACTGTCAGAAATAACAATTCCTTGACTCTGAAAGATCTTGGTGAGAATCATACCATAGGGCAGGCTAGATTTCTTTTTCCTCCACAGTCAGCAATGTACCAAAGAATCATACTGGGAAGGTTTATAGGTTTGCCCGTAACAATAGCATCCATCACAAAAATATCCCTTTCAGATACATAATCAAATCTTCCTATTTGGAAAAAGTATCCTACTGCAAATGTTATGAAGCAATCTCAGTTCTAATGATAATTGGTTGGCAAAAACTCTTCAAACCGACAACATCCCGGTTAATAATCTAGCAAGAGCGGGACTTCGGTCTTCAGAAGAAAATGTGGCAGTCCTGATAAGGGTAGATCCAATAGTCTAGACAGAAGCTCTACAGTCACAGAGATCCTATTTCCTCTCAGTGCTTATGAGACCATGATCTCCTCTAGACAAGTTCTTATAAAACTCCTTTACTAGAGAGGGATAAGTAGGGCAATCCAGGAACATATCTTCTCCCATCCCATCTCTATCAATTGTCTCCCAATAAAAATCCCTCTGCCTCAAAAAGTTCAAAATCCACTTTTCTACCCGTGGTATGATTCTATCTGCTAATCTATCTACCTGAGAAGTAGTAGTGGCTGGAGAAGCATTGGGGGTTGAAGATGATGAAGTAGAATCCGTGCTTGGAGAAGGCTCACGCACCGGACGCCTCACCGTCTTCCTCACGGCTCTCTTCCTCTTCACACCGGCCGCAGCAAGATTGGAACCTCGAGTTTTGGGTGCCATTGGTCGATTGGAAGGTTAATCAGTGATTTTGGGAATTTGGAAGGTCTGGAGATATTTGGAGAGAGTATTTTGAGAGATTGGAAAGTTTGAAATGAACGGCGAGTCGACTCTGCCCTAGATAAATCAACCTGGGACCACTTCGAGTCGGCTCGCGCAAAGCAGGGGTCGACTCCGGACAGTCACAGAAAACCATCCCGAAGTGGAGTCGACTCGCGCCGAGAAGGGGTCGACCCGAGAGTTTCAGTCGAAACCAGGAGTCGACTCCGATACGCACCGAGTCGGCTCCGAGACCATTTCAGAGCAAAAACATGAAATTTCTGAAATGTGTCCGGAATTTGATCATGAAAATTGATAAAATAATCATTGAATATGAATGGATCAATTAGATATGAATTCTAGATAAGATTTCCTTAAAGATCAAGGATTTGAAAGAATCTTAGATAAAATTTCCTTAGGGGTTTCAAATTCATTCTAATGGATCACAAATCCCTAACTCTCCTCTAAGATAACAGAATCTTTCTTCACTTAAGGGTTTTGTAAATATGTCTGCTAATTGTTCTTCAGTGTTAACATAATCAAGACATATTTCATTATTTGCTACATGTTCTCTTATAAAATGATATCTAATTTCTATGTGTTTGGTTCTTGAATGTTGAATTGGATTCTTTGTTAGATTAATTGCACTTGTGTTATCACATCTTATAGGTGTTTTATCAAGTGTGATACCATAGTCTTCAAGTTGTCGCTTAATCCATAGGATTTGAGCACAGCAACTTCCAGCTGCTACATATTCAGCTTCAGTAGTTGATAATGCAACTGAATTTTGCTTTTTGCTAAACCATGAGATTAAGTTACTTCCTAAGAATTGGCATGCACCACTTGTGCTTTTTCTATCTAACTTACATCCAGCATAATCAGAATCAGTGTATGCAATCAGATTTAATGTGGAGTCTCTAGAATACCATAAACCTACATTTTTTGTTCCACTTACATATCTTAGTATTCTTTTAACAGCAATTAAATGTGATTCTTTAGGTTCTGACTGAAATCTAGCACATAAGCAAACAGCAAACATTATGTCTGGTCTACTTGCAGTTAAGTAAAGTAGGGATCCGATTATACCTCGATAATATTTTTGATCAATCTTCTTACCTTCTTCATCTTTGTCCAGCTTGCATGAAGGACTCATTGGTGTTCCGAGGGGTTTAATTGATTCCATACCAAACTTCTTTAGGATTTCTCTTGTGTATTTTGTTTGGTTGATGAAGATTCCCTCTTTGCTTTGTTTGATTTGGAGTCCAAGGAAGAAGTTGAGTTCTCCCATCATGCTCATTTCAAATTCTCCCTGCATCAACTTAGCAAACTCTTGACATAGAGATTGTTAGTAGCACCAAAAATAATATCATCAACATATATTTGAACTACTAATAAATCTTTACCTTTTCTTTTCAAAAACAAAGTTTTATCAACATTTCCTCTTATAAAATCATTTTCAATTAAGAATTTACTTAATCTATCATACCAAGCTCTAGGTGCTTGTTTCAAACCATATAATGCTTTGTGCAATTTAAAAACGTGATTTGAAAATTCGTGATCTTCAAAACCTGGTGGTTGTTCTACATATACTTCTTCATTTATAAATCCATTTAAAAATGCACTTTTTACATCCATTTGAAATAAGTTAAAATTCATATGACATGCAAATGCAAGTAATAGTCTAATGGCTTCTAATCTAGCTACTGGTGCAAAGGTTTCATCAAAATCAATACCTTCTTCTTGATTATATCCTTTTGCAACTAATCTAGCTTTGTTTCTAATTACTATGCCATTTTCATCTAGTTTATTTCTAAATATCCATTTTGATCCTATAACAGAATGATTTTTAGGTCTTTCAACTAAGGTCCATACATTATTTCTTGTAAATTGATTTAATTCTTCTTGCATTGCTAACATCCAATTATTATCTTTTTCAGCTTCTTCAATAGTTTTAGGTTCAATTTGTGATACAAATGCAAGATGATTACTAATGTTTCTCATGGATGATCTAGTTCTTATTCCTTGAGATGGATCACCTATAATCAATTCCTTAGGGTGACTATAAGCATATCTCCAATCCCTAGGTAGATCTACATCATTATGATTAGTGTTAGTATCATCATCCTTAGGTGAATCATTATCTTTAGCGTCTTGCTCTTGATCTAAAGATACATCAATATTTAATTTTTCAAGATCTTTTCAATTATGTTTGTATCTTCTCATCATCAAATTTTTCAGAACGAGTTGCTAAAGATTCATCAAAAACTACATGAATTGATTCTTCAACAACTAAAGTTTTCTTGTTAAATACTCTATATGCTTTACTAGTTATTGAGTATCCTAAGAATATTCCTTCATCAGATTTAGCATCAAATTTGCCTAAATTATTTTTACCATTATTGTGAACAAAACATTTACAACCAAATGCATGAAAATATTTTATATTGGGTTTTCTATCATGCCATAATTCATAAGGTGTTTTCTTTAAAATAGGTCTTATTAAGGCTCTATTTAAGATGTAACATGCTGTGTTAATAGCTTCCGCCCAAAAGTATTTCGGGAGTTTACTTTCACATAGCATGGTACGGGCCATGTCTTCTAGAGTCCTATTTTTCCTTTCAACTACACCATTTTGTTGTGGGGTCCTAGGTGCAGAAAAATTATGATTAATACCATTTTCATTGCAAAAACTTTCAAATAAGTGATTTTCAAATTCAGTTCCATGATCACTTCTTAGAGACACTATGGTAGTGTTTTTCTCATTTGTTACTTTCTTGAAGAATTTCATGAATATCGAGAAAGTCTCATCTTTGTGAGCTAAAAACATTACCCAAGTGAATCTAGAGTAATCATCTACTATCACAAGACCATATTTCTTTCCTCCTAGACTTGTGGTTCTAGTTGGTCCAAAAAGGTCCATGTGAAGTAGCTCTAATGGCCTAGAAGTTGAAACAATATTTTTAGATTTGAAAGAACTTCTGTTTGTTTTCCAAACTGACATGCATCACATATTTTGTTATTTTCAAAATCTAATTTAGGTAAACCTTTTACTAAATCCATTCTAATTAGTTTTGAAATAAGTGTGTGCTTGCGTGACCTAATCTTCGATGCCACAACCAACCAATCTCATTCATATTAGCATTATTAGCAACTAAGCAATGATTATTAGTAGACAATTTGTCTAAATCAATCATGTATACATTGCCATTTCTATTTCCAATAAAAACAATGCTATTATCAATGGGATTAGCTACAGTGCATAAAGAAGATTCAAAAATACTTTAAAACCTTTGTCACATAATTGACTTATACTAATTAAGTTATGCTTTAAACCATCAACATAAAGTACATTTTCAATAAATGTGGAGGGAGTTATTTGAATGTTACCAAACCCCAAGATTTGGCCTTTGCCATTGTCGCCAAATGTAACAACTCCTCCTTTCTTTTCTTCTAGGGTGATGAATTCTTCTTTGTCACCCGTCATATGTCTTGAGCAGCCACTATCAAGATACCACTTTCTCTTTGATCTCTTGGCCACAAGACATTCCTGCAATGAAATCAACTTTATGTTTAGGTACCCAAGCTTTCTTGGGTCCTTCATGGTTAGTACCAACAAATATTGTTCCTTTCGGAACCCATATTTTCTTTCCTTTAACATTTAAGTTTTTATTAGGTTTAGAATTTTACATTCATAAGATTTATGTCCTTTTGATTACATTTAAAGCATGTAAAATTACTTTGGCCAGCACTTACAAAAATATTTTTAAGTGATTTTTGTTTTCTTAAAGTGTTATATCCTAATCCGGCTTTGTCAAAAACTGCTTTTTGACTATTTAATAACATGTCTAATTTAATTGAACTTAATGTAAACTTATCAACTATGTTTTTATGTTTTTCAACCTCATTCTTTAGTTTATCTTTTTCATTTGAGATTGATTCCTTTTCATTCATTAAAATTTCATTTTCAGATTTAAGTTTCTTAATTTCATTGTTAAGATTTTCCTTTTCTTGAATGAAAGTTAAGTTTTCATTTTTCAAAATCTTGTATTT
>UESW01004715.1:725526-757525 GCA_900491605.1 Calamus simplicifolius | reverse complement strand
TTAAGATTTTCCTTTTCTTGAATGAAAGTTAAGTTTTCATTTTTCAAAATTTGTATTTCTTTTTCAAAACTTTGAAATCCCAACAAGTTCATTAAAAGCATCAAAAAGTTCATCGAAAGCAAATTCATCGCAAGGGTTGTCGGAACTTACCTCATCGTTGTCGTCCGCCATAAAGCATACGTTTGCGACTTCCTTTTGTTCTTCTTCTTCGGAAGAAGATTCCTCGCTGTCACTCCAAGTCGCCATATAAGCCTTCTTTTTTTTTGTAGGCTTTCTTCAATCTAGGACATTCATTCTAAAGTGCCCCGGTTTATTACATTCATAGCGTCAAGGGGTCTTTCTCTTTTTCTTTGTCCTTGTCCTTATTTCTTATCCTTTTCTCCTTCCCACTTAGCTCCAAATTTTTTCTTGTGGAAGGGTTTCTTTCTCCTCATAAATCTCTTAAATTTCTTTGCTAAGAGAGCAGTCTCTTCATCATCATCATCATCATCACTGCTGCTCTCTTCTTCTTTTGCAGCTTTGAGGGCAATTACTTTCTTTTTCTTTGAATCCTCCTCAACATGCTGCCTCATAGTCAGCTCATGGGTCATAAGGGATCCTAGAAGCTCCTCTAAGGGTAAAGTGTTGAGGTCCTTAGCTTCTTGGATTGCAGTCATTTTTGCTTCCCATGATCTTGGTAATGACCTAAGAATTTTTCGAACAAGTTCAGAGTTAGTATATGTCTTACCAAGACTTTTCAAACCATTTACAATATCAGTGAATCTAGTGTACATGCATGCAATGGTTTCAGATTGTTCCATGCTAAATAATTCATATTTATGAACAAGAATATTAATTTTAGATTCTTTTACTTGATTGGTACCCTCATGGGTAACCTCTATCTATCCCAAATCTCCTTTGCGGAATTACATGTGGAGATTCTATTGAATTCATTAGCATCTAAGGAGCAATATAAAACATTCATGGCCTTAGCATTAAGCTGTGCCATTTTCCTATCATTATCATTCCAGTCCCTTTCGGGCTTAGGAACAATAGTGCCATCTATAACATGTGTGGGTGTACTAGGTCCATTGATTATAACACCCCATAGCTCATAATCAGAAGCTTGAATGAATATCCTCATTCTAGCTTTCCAATAAGAATAATTTGAGCCATTAAAAAGTGGAGGTCTATTCGTAGAATGACCTTCAGCAAAAGAACCAACTTGTGTTGCCATTTGGAACTTTAGCTCTTGATCGTGTGATCAAAATCTAATGAGCACTAGCTCTGATACCAATTGTTGGCCCAGATGACAACCCAAGAGGGGGGGGGGTGAATTGGGTTCTTTAAAAATTAGCCTTTTAAATTATTTAGCTTGAGATGAATGAAGGCAAATGCAAAGTAAATATAAATTGCAGTGAATAAAACAGAGATAGAGAGAGACAATAGAACACGGCAAACACAAAGATTTTATAGTGGTTCGGTGTATCCAACACCTACGTCCACTCCCAAGATTCACTTGGGTCCACACTATAATCACCCTAGATTACAGCAGAGTTGTTTTACAAGCTCACAACTCAAACTTGTTGTTTTCCCGGGCGCACAACGAACCCAGCTGGTTTTCAAGGGCTCACCAGCACAAAAACCCTAACCCAAGCTTAACCAAGCTTGAACTGAGGTAAGACTACCTCCTCTAGTTCAATCCCCCAGATTGAGCTAGACACAAAGAATAGAAATATTGTTTGTTTAGTTACAAGGCTCCTTAATGAGCAGATAAACAAATGTAAGAATAGAGTTTAGATAAGCCTGATTTGCAGTTGGTTGGCTTTGAGCTTTTCTTCTTTTCTTCAACTCCTTTGAAGTGTAGAACCAGGCCTCAGCTTGGATTCTTCACGGAAGTGTGTTGGAGTTGATTTGGGCTTTTCCTCTTTTCTTTGAGTGTTGAAAATCTCTTGAGATACTCTTGAATAGCACTTGGATTTTCTTCTGAAGCTTCCTTGGATTTGAGCTTGAACACAGAAGGAACTTCCTTTGATTTCACACTCTTTCTTTCACTCTATTTTGAATCACGGATTTTTTCAACTGAAGCTCTGTTTTTCCGATTTTTCTCTTCTTTTTCTTTGAAATAAATATCTCTCTATTCGTCTCTCTTTGATTTGAAAACAGCTTCTCTATTTATAGATTCTGCAAGAATATAGCCGTTAGAGACAAAGAAAAATAGCCGTTAATCAAAAACTTACCGTTGGAGCTGAGTTGGCATCCGTAAAAATTTTGCCCAGATTTGCTGGAGTCGACTCATGCTTTTCCCGAGTCGGCTCGAGCTCGTGATACTAAAAATAGAAATGTTTAGAAAGTCATGGGTCGACTCACCAAAAGTAAAGTGTCGACTCCTGAAAGTCGGGGGTCGACTCATGAAAAGTTGGGGTCGACTCGCGAAGTGCTCAGAAAAACACACCTCTGGTGTCTGAGCGGAGTCGACTCGCACAGTCATGGAGTCGGCTCGACAAAATCGGGGGTCGACTCGTGAAATTACGTGGGTCGACTCGAGACAGATAGACATTTCTGTTCTCTGAGGGAGTCGACTCTGAAACTCAAGAGTCGGCTCCGGAACGTATCAAAAATCAGAAAGTTTTCTGATTGACTTTAAAATCGTTCCAGATTCATTTTAAATCATTGTTTTGACTTGAATTCAATAAAATTGACATTAAGAATTAATTCAAGAAGTATTCCAAAAACTCATTGATTAATCTATGAATTATAAAATTTCTTTTTGAAAGCTTAAACATTGAGCTTAAAGTTACTTTCAAAATGATTAATGTCAAACTTTAACATTCTCATTGATTGTTCAAAATAAATTCATTGCACATGTAAATAAACTCATTGCATCTTTTATCATACTCATGGCTTTTAGTAATCATTAGTAATCATCAAAATCAAAAAGATTGGGCATCATATATTGGGGCATATTTCAATAATCTTCCAACAAATGAGCTATACATATAAATTATAAAATGGAATAAAAATGATATTGATTATAATTGTATATGCTACAAACTCTTTGATAGATTGTGTGTTGGGTCTTGGATTATATATAGGTATCAATTTGTTTTGAATATTATGTATTATAAATCTACTTTGAGAGTTAAATGCAATAGCGTGAACCTACTCTATAGAATTTAAAAATGATATCATGTTCTTTGAGCCCTGTCATAAAAATTATTTATGATAATAATCTTGTAAATTGATGAGTTATTAAAATGATTTTAAAAAATAACCTAAAAATCATATATTAGAATTATATAAAAATATTGAATAAAAAATAATTTCTTATTCCATATGCATGTGTGTTATGCCAACAATAAAAATGAATATAATTTGTTCTTCCAAATTCTATATAGATTAGCTTACCATAAAAATTAAATTATATGAAATTATATATATATTGAATTATTTGAAATAATATGTATAATTTTACTTATAAGTTTCCTATTTGTCAACATTAATATAATACACATGGATTACAAAATTTTACATATATATATATATATACTAATGAGTGAATAAAAGGTATTTTAAATTAAACATATTCAATCTATCTATTTATGATTTTTGTTACTTATTGGGCAGTCATCAATTTTATTTTATTTTTTTATTTTTTTGTAGAGCTTGAGGCATTGTATATAGGTGTACTAATTTGGCCATGAGGTTAGTGTGAGTACTTTTGATATTTAGGTGAACCGAAGCAACTTTATATTTTTCTAAAAAAAAATAAATTATTTAATTTAATTATTGCATTTTTTTAAGATTTTATTAGTTAATTAGAATATTGACACTTTGTACACTCAACTTTTCTCTTTGATAGATAAATATTTCAAAAGATCAATGAAGCAGCAAACTATCTAACAAATATAACCGTATTTGGGATACAAATTATATCTTTGATACAAACTACATCTCAGCACCACACCAGAATTTTGTAAGACTGTAAAAGCCTTCTCTTCCATAAAAAAGAATTTCCACTATTTTTTGATGCAAACCTTAGGTTTGGAAGAAAAAAGAATACATTAGAATAAAAGAATAAAATAAAATAAAAAGGACGAGAAGCAACTTAGGCACAAGTTGGGAAAAGGTACAAAAATGCAGCAGTCCAATGTGGAAGAAAAATTAAATTCTTCAATAAAAAACAAAAAACAAAAATAGAAACTCTTCCCGATGCATGGAAGACTCTATACTGTTCCTAGAAATTAGGAGCAAATGCAAGAACACCACTGCCTTGATTTTCGATACTGTATCTTCTTGCTACAAAATTTGAACCAGAAGGTTGGCAAAATACTTATAATGGGTTTGAAGAAAGGCCAAAGCTAATCAAATCCAAGGAAAATCCCTTTTCATGGAATAAAAATCTCTGCTCCTAACAAGCTTCATCAGAGAAGCACTGCTGCACAAATGGACGAATGGCAGGAAACAAGATGTAAAGAACAATGCGTTTGTGACAGTTACATTAACATAAACATCATAGTAGCCCATCAAAATCTTAGAGAAACCCCCAGTGGTATTGTACAAAAACCTCAGCTCCCACGACGATTCATCAGCAAAAATGATGGTTTACAAAGAGAAAAGGCCGAGAGAAAACCACACAGACCACCATATAGATGGAGGGGATTCCACTAAAAGAGCATCACAAAAAATGGTTGAAATTAGTCCTATGTCCTCCTCTGGTAACTGTACTTGACGTTACCAGTGTCTCTGACATCAATACTGCTAACCAAGTGCGCTCTACCGGTGCCAGCCTTGCCATTGCGCTTATAGCATTTCCCTAAGAACTTGTATTTGACATCAGTTATCGGTTTCCCCTGCAAATATGAAGTTGAGATAAGAAGACTTGATATTGTTGACAAGCAAATGACATTCATTACCATAGCAAAAGATAACAAGAGGAATAAGGAGCACACCAATACAGTTGAAGGTGACGTTTTCGCTAAAATACAGCTGCCTTTGCACTTGCCTGCAATGACACTGGGAAGGCCACAATGATCAGCACAAGAAATGTGTTTGTCTAGAAAATGCTAAATCAAAGCAATCAAAAATAAAAAACACACCTTACTGTTGCCTGCTCATTTGTCTCCTCTTGCAGTGTCTCAACTAATGGATCATTACAGCTACTAATTGGAAGAGATGTGCAGAATCCATTTCACAAGCGGTCTCATTAACAGTATCTCCATTTGACAAAGAGCATACTCCAGCAAAAATGATGGTGATTTAGAGATTGGCTCCACCATCTCCTCAACCTCAGAATTAATGATGTAATTGTCACAGTCTATTTGCTCATCACTATGCCTGGATGCATCTGCCAAAGGATTATGATTCCCTGCCAAAACAAGTAGAAATTGGACAGTCAAAAATTTAAAAAAGTAAAAGGAATATGTGTACATCTCGTACGAAGTTGTACATGCAAGCACGTGTGCGTGGATGTGCAGTCACACACACGTGCGCGCACACAGAGAGAGAGAGACCTCTCGATTCTTTCATAACTATAATGGTGTCCTTAAGAGCTTTTGGCACATTGTAGTATCTTGAAAACAAATAAATGTGTGCTCTGATAGGTGTGATATATCAGAACTAGTCATCTTAGTAAACCCAAAGGAAGTCGTCCATGTTTCTAAAAGCTGAGGAACTACTGGCAACAGTAGCTTTTCTACTTCTAACGAAGAAAGGAGCTAGAAAATAGGTGAAAAAAGCAAGTTAATGAGCAAGCATCATAATCACGCCTATGGGCAATGTGGCCTAACAGGTATTAAAAATCTATGGGCATGAACAATTGTGAGCATAAAATGAAAATTGACTAGTAACAGCCATGTTTAGGGAGATTACAACTTACCAACTCTCTTTAAAGAAACTAAAACAAACAACTAGCATCAGGTGAATGTGGAAAACTGAGGTCTGAGCATCGATTGACTTTTGATGTTTCACCTAATACTATAAAACCAAAACCAAAACATTTTGGTTTCAATGGGAATTGATCCAAAGTTTCAGCCAAGACTAACTCAAGCAGCCAGATTACCTTGATCTAAAACTACCAAATAATTGTAATTTCTTTAGCTCTTTCAATGTCTAAAAAATTTCTTTAAATAAAACTATATTTTGCAGGTATTAAGAAGACCTGGAAACACTGGGATGTCATATTCCAAATAGATTGTTTAAGCTATGGCTTTGACATATGTTTGAATATCCTGAAAATGCATAACCATTAGACAGTGGATTGAGGTGATGCACTCAAAATATGATTTCTGATCTAATGTGCACCCCCCACCAGGTGGAGAAAAAGAAAAAGAAAAAGAAACAAAAAAGATTTCTGATGGTTTCTTGCAAGACCACAAAATAGGCACGCTCAAATTTATTTTTGTCTTGGCTTATTTTCCTAATTTTAGTCAACATTTTTTTAAAATTTCTACTGAAACTAGAGCTAAAACTGCCAAAACTACAGAAAACTTTTCTTATGCTAACAAAAAAATGAAATCAACTGCTCAAAGTTAAAAATGCATGATAGGAAGCAAGCATAACATGCAATACTAGCAGATTTTGATAGTCTGAGATGGCATGCAGTCAGTGATCAGAGCTAGATTGACCGATCATGCAGTGTGTACAAGTAGTAAGTATTGAGAATTGAAGACGTGAGTCATGCAATGATAGCGAATATGGCATTGAATACAAACAAATGGCGAGAAGATTAATAGAGTCATCCTCAGATTGATGGGACCAATAGTAGGTTGATGGTACTTATAATCAGAGATCTATTCTATTCTATATGCATCTTTTCCCAACATTGTCAAAGCTTCTGCAAGTCAATATTTTTGTTTCTCTAGTTCTTTGCCAGCAAAAGATTTCTTACCTTCTCTAGTTCATTAATTAGAAGGAGGCACATTCCTTGCCGTCGATATTGAACTCGAGTACCAACAAAAGGCATTTCTGCAACCTCTTCACCATAGACCCTAAACCAGGAAGATGCACAACGAGAATAGATTCATGCATCAGAGAACAAAATCCTGAAAGAACAAATATAGGTGGTACAAGTGGTAAAGAGCTATTAGCTGCATGGCATCTAAAGTAGATTTAACAAAAATACCTGAATGTAGCCACTGATATAGCTCATCTCCCCTCTCCAGAAGCATAGTATAAAATCCCCAAAAGTTCATCGGTCAAGTTCTGACCTGTGCACAAAAAGAAATAATTATAAAGAAATCCAGAAGCCTGTGATCATTTCATCCTGGAAGATGGATGAGATAGGAATTTATAGGAAAATATGAGATATGTGTTCAACAAATGATTATCACAACAGAGCCTTTAAAGGAGGCATTACATTTTCAGCATGCTAATCGTTGCTCCTGGTTACCATGGTAGCCATCTAAGCAAGAGGTCCTTACCAAGATGTTTATTTAATGAGGGACCCAGTTCTCCAAATGTTCCCTTAGAACTAATTTATGACCAACTTGTTATATATATAATCTATTCATTTCTTGCTTCTTTTTCAGGAGTCTCTATGCAATGACTGCATGCTTTCAGTGGTTGCTGGCAATGTCATTAAGATCAGAATTGAGCAGCAAATTGCAAATGGGGTTAATCGGATTGGTTCATTGATTGAAAGATATTTCTTCAATTTCTTTGAAAAATAAAAAACATAAAAGAAACAAGGAAGGTGAAAATATGTGTAAAGTATAAAGTAAATTAATGAAGAATAAAAAGCCATGGCTATGACAGGCCTAGTTTCAACTGCCATAAGCTCATATATAGCATGTCTAATGACAAAGATAGCATTTCCACTTATTCAAGATGTTTATTTGCTCTTTTTTCAAATATGTCAATTTAATTTTTTTAGTTAGAACATTCCATTAAAAAAAGTTAGATAACAAGAAATGCTTATCAAGCATAAATTCTGACTCTTGCTTTTGATTCCACAAACCATGGAATCTCTTTTTCCTTACCTTTCAGACATTAAAAACCCTAAAGAATTATAAAGATAAATGAGAAACACTAAAAGAATTTCAGTTAAAACTAATTAAACTATAAAAAAATGAAGTTCCCCATGGTTTAATACATTGATAACATGTCAGATTCTATGGTCCAAGGGTTGTTTGATCCATAATATGGATCTAGATCTTATAAATCTCTATGATCTCGATCCTAGGATGAGATCTGGATCTTTTAGGGCCATTTTAATCTGCATTATGAATTGTAAGATCTTAACAATGCTTGCTGGCATACCTATACATACTAACATGCATGTGAGAGTGCATGAGAAACAAGATATAGGAAGAAGCATGAAATATATGATGCACCACTGAGGACCAAAGCAAATATATGTGCATGGATGAAAATGTTAAGTTCACAATGGTTGTATATAATACAAAGCAACGATAAAATAGAATAGCGTATACAGTTGATATTAAGACTAATCACCTCCAAATATATGATATGCAATATTAACTGTATTTTGGAGGAAGAAGGAGACATTGGCCAGCTAAACAACCAGGATACTGAAATTCGGTCAATCTCTAAATAATATGAATGCTAATGTTACACAACTATTAGAAAGTCTGCAAAAAGTGTGGCATTTTGGTTCTTATGGTACATGCAAAAATACATATCAATAAGATATCACCACAACATCAACAGCGGTGCCCAAGTTGTAGATTCAACTAATACTCTATCAGGCAGTTTGAATGGTAAGGATGAGTTGTGTGATATCTTATTGAGGGGCTGCCTACAAAAGTTTTAGCATATTATAAACACACTTTGAGATTTTCTACAGAAGTCCAAGATGGGTTAAACATAATGGTGCATGCCTAAGATATAAAGTATGATATGAAAAGATCTCATCATAAATGTAATGGTTCATTCAACAAGAAGAAATTCCTTAAAAGTCACAAAGACATTAACAACTTGTATGCATAGGTGATAGCTGCGGCTCTTGCTATAATGAGAGTCTACAGGGACTCGAGGATGTCCTTACCAGAAATTAGGTTCTAGGGTTACCTCTTTGCAAGTGAATCGTTCAGTTTATATTTTTCAATACTCCCATGACCAGGCTACATAATTTCATAGATGGTATCATTAAGGTATATGAAAGAAAAGCAATACGACAAGGCAAAAGAAACAACATAAGTGACCGAATTTTTAATGACTTCTCTAGATACAAAAACAATAACTATTGTCATCACGTAACGAAATAAAAAAGCATGTCAA
This sequence comes from Calamus simplicifolius, assembly GCA_900491605.1. NCBI lineage: Eukaryota > Viridiplantae > Streptophyta > Magnoliopsida > Arecales > Arecaceae > Calamus > Calamus simplicifolius. The sequence goes on along the minus strand of UESW01004715.1, from coordinate 748,306 downwards.
CACTAATTAAATAAAACAAATAACATACACACCATCATAATTCCTTTGACAGGCATAGCTTCAAAATTAACTTTTGTAGATAATTTATAGCATCTGATGAACAGCCCTAACATACTTAGGGAGAGATCTTACTCTTTGTTGAAAAGAATATCAGCAACAACATCACTATTGGTGCGAGGTTCGATCATTGTAACAAAACAATCATGCAGTATGTCAAGCGCCATACATAGCTTGCTATGATGCTCAGCCATTGTCTCAGGAACAAATTTGTCAAGGCCAACACCATTTTCTCTACCACATCTCAAAATTGTCCATGATAAACCTTCAACAGATGTTGGATGAGATTTCCCAAGAAGTTTGCAAAGATGATGGAAGATCTGCACAATGGTATCCCATGACTGACATAAATGAGAAACATATTCTAAAGAAAAAATATATATCCACTTAAAATCTTGTGACAGAACATGGAAATATGCAAGACAAGCTATCTAACAGATAACAAGTTAATTGAAGTATGCAAATATGTATAGATCTTCATATTGAAATCTATTGTCAGTCGAATGGTTTACTATGAAAGTAAGCATTGACACCAACAAATGGTGTTATCTTATTTCATACAGACTAGGTGGTAGGCAAAATTTACTTAGAAGTGTTTGTAAATCACACCATGAAAAAGGATAAACTACATAATTTTTAATCATTATGGCTGTCCTTGAACCATAACACATCCATCATAATGTGCATATATTTTGTAGTTTACAATCATATAATGCATCATGATGTTCCAATATTTATGACAATGTGCATTTAATTGTGTACTCATATAACTCTCCATCAAAGAAGTTATGTACCATATAATAAGACTTGTTTTAATCAGAAAAGCATCATAAATAATTTTTGTAATATACTGAACGGGGAAGAAAATAATGCATTAAAATTATTGTTTTAATTCTCAATGGTCTCATCATCAGACAGTACAGTTTCTCCTGCTAGAATGCAAGCATGAATAATACTCAGTTAAACCTTTTCCAGGTGGAAAGTCATGTTAGATATTTCATTTAATTTGCTTAAACTGATAATGTTTCCAGTGAAAAGTCATGTTAGATGTTCCATTCCATTTCCTTAAATCAATTCCATTAGTACCATAATGACATTTAATCCTCAAAGTTTTTTTCCAATTCAACTAAAAATTCAATTTCTTTTAAGCTTGTAACTTTAGATCCATGGATCTGCTTATTGTGAAATTTATTGGATGCCTGGCAATATGGATCTTCCAAAAGCATTGATCTTGGGTAGCATACTTTGATAAGGTCAGCAAAATTAAATGGTCATCATATGAGAGGTAAGTAGTGAAAGTTAGGGATTTATTCATGCATGAAACAAGAGTAGTGGCGGATAGGGATGCATTTTTGCATAGAAATTATATTAGACAAACATTACTTATCTTATATTATATATAATGGGAAGACCTTTGCTAAAAGAGAGAAATGAAGGCAGTTCTTTTTGGTAGTTACTAGCAGAAAATGAATGCTGAAAGGAATAATTTGAGAAACAGAGTACAAGAATAAGAGGAAGAAAGAGACAGAAAACAAAAGAAATTGAGAGGGAACAATGATAAGGGAAAAAATCCACAATGGAGTTAAGTCATTCAAAAAAAAGCTGCAAAAGTTGCATAACTAATCATTCCTTATGGAGAACCATTTAGTGACATTCCAGTAGCCCACATATATTAATTCCCAAATATGTGAGGCCTCAAATTATCTGCAGTGATTAAGAACCCTAACTTGCATGCTGTTATTTTCATGGGATACTAAATGAAAAACAATGATTCAAATCTCACAAGGTTAGACTAGTTTTTCCATGGGTATGGAGCATGCCACCACCCTGCCCTATCTCAACACTTGGAACAGATGTCAGAGACCATGGTGAACAGGTTGCTGAGAACAATCCCATTAGATGGTGCTCATCCTGACATCTTGTGGGACATCCCATTAAGACATACATATATACAAACATATATATAGACGAACGCACACATGCACACACATTCTCATGCACATATATATTAGTATAATATGTAGCAAAATCCATAAAGTCTTGAAAAAAGAAAGACCTCTAAGATTCAATAGACTAAGAACTAAACTGAAAACAAAACACAAATAAAAAATAATTAAATCTATATCTAATTCTAATATATGGTCCATTTACATCAAGTCCTTAAACTCCCAAAGCTGGTCCAAGAGCTGTGCAACTTTTCATATTCCCATCACTAAAACATGGCGTATCATACACAAATGAGGATTTTGTAAGGATCTAAGTTGAAAAAAATCTTACGCTTTAACTTAACCTGTTAATAACCTTAGTTATGCTATTGGTCCACCTGTATGAATGATATTTATTATATTGTTGTGTCAAACTACAGTAATGAACAATTTTAAATCTTAACAAAGTCTATTATATGAATGTCAAGTCCACATGTACATATACATATGCATGCCCATGCCCATATGCACAAACACCTCGCATTAAGAAAATGTAAGGTCAGTAGAGAAAACTAACCAACCAGAAATTACATACAATGGTTTTTTACTATGGGAATAGAAAATGTCATCTAAAACATTTATAAATGTAGCAATTCTAAAAAATTGAACCACAATGACTGTTATCCATCATTTCTGTTGCATTAAAGCTGATATGTGTTTATGATAAAAATTGTTATTATAACCATGCACACTGAAATCACAAAAGATAAAATAATAAAGTCTCGATATCTCAGCATCTCTTAGAAAGTATAGCCCTAAACCAAGCAGGGGAAAAAGAGTTATGTAGCCAACCCTAACTACTTTGACATGAAGGCTTTATTGAGTTCAATTCAATTGTAGATCACATCAAGCAAAGAAATCCTCTAATAAAGTACCAACATAACAAAGACCAATAAAATCTGAACATCATATCCATGTGTGTGAGCTGAAAATTACCCAGACTAGCTAAAACAAAATTTATATAAACAAGCTACATCATACAGCATAACCAATTCAAAATTCCGACACTTATCCACCAAAAAATGAAGAAATTTGCAAGATCAAATGCCAATCTCTTTCCTTATAATAACACAAGAAATCTAGTATTTTTGTGCACAAAATCTCACAGGACATACCTTTGAGCATTTTTTGCTGCAAAACCAATTCCCAACTGGACAATGACTTAGACGTTGAAAGCGCTTTTCTCTCAAGCAGCCCACATAATCTACAAATAGTAGATAAATTGATACCACATATATAAATATGCAATTTGGATAATGTAAATTGAAGAATTCATACTTACATTCTCGCTCACATTGATCACAATACAACATTGCTTTCTCTGTAAACTTCTCCATGTCACAATTGTATTCACCTAGGTCACATATACCACATCTACAGGATGGACAAAACCATTTTCCCTTAGGGATAGCCTACATAAACACACCAACATCAAGATAGTTTTGCCATGCGAGATTTTTCCTTGGCTAGCTTTAAAAAAATTCAAAAAAAATTCCAAAAATTTTGTTATAATATGGTGTTCAACATGAGTAAAATTGTCCAATTACTTTGGGAACATTGAAATGTAGATAGGCATACTGATACTCATAGCAAAATTGTGTAATAAAAGTAACTAACAACATCAACAAGCCAGCATACAAAAAGGATCTTCACATAAAGACATCCATGCAGCACCATTGGATGAGCTAAGCAAACCAAGAGAATAACCAAGGCATTTTCAAATATGCAAATCCACATCAGATCATTAAAATTATTATAATCCTCTCTACCAATAAAATAAGGAGATCTAGACAAGCTTCCATCTCCCTCCATCGGACTTCAATCCACCATAAATCTTAGAATATTTTGATGCATCTAATAATTCCAATGCTTTAGGATCTTATAACATCAGCAATTTAGTCTCTTGCACTTTGACTCCTTCAATTTTAGTGACTCATGGAAGGTGAAGAAACTTTCACTTCCAGATCCATCTCTTCATCCTACATTAGTTGTAATGTAAGACTCAAATGCGTTGCTCTTTGCTCCTTGGCAAAGAGTTGCCACTTAACATGATATAGCCTCTCCTAATGTAATGTAGCCCTAGATGCTCCAGGTGTGCTCTGGCAAAGGCTTAGATCTCCTTAATAGGACTTTTTTAACTTGATATTTTTGATTGATTTAGTGCCCCCCTGCCAAAATATGAGACTTTTAGGAGAAATGTAGACCAAACAAAGCAATGAAACTGCCTAAAACTTGGGACAGTAAAAATTTTTGCAGGAGCCCTAAGACCTTCTGACAGCAAGGAGGTGCCATCAAAATGCAACTAATGCCAATTCATATGGTGTCAAAAGCCCTTTAAGTAACTACTCAAGGCAATTAGGCTACCATTAGCATGCCATGAATGAGCCTGACGGGCTTTCTCTTAAGATCAGTGTTTAATGCATGTGAGTGTGATACACATGGAGACCCTAATATCAAACCTCTAAATCCTAAGGTGTTGTATCAAGGATATTTTTGTCTTCCTATGGGGTGTCAAAAATAAAGTGCCTACAATGTGGGCTTCCTAGCAAAATCACCACAACCCTACATACTAATCTTGCTAAACAGTTGGGCAATGTGATGCACACACCATCCAACCCCGCTTGGCAAGGTATGCCTCACTTTAGTGGATCATCAATGCATAGTGATCTTTATGAAGATACTTTGATACATCTTGACTTTTAAGGGAAACAAAGTATCTAACAATGAGAATGCATCATCAATGCATTTCTAATAGTGAAAGGGTCTACCTTCAATAACAAATTAAGGTGATTAAGTTACCATATCTCTTGTAAGATCATTGTGTGTAATGTATGTGATTGTTACAAGCATGGCTAGGCCCTTAATCTCAAATGGTTAAACCTTGAGGTATTGTCGTTCAGGACATCTTGGTCTTGCTATGGGGCATCAAAAGTCATGTCTACAGTGTGGACTTTCCAGAAAAATAACTACAACCCTACATAACTTGGTAAAAGAGTCGGACAATGTGATACACACACCATTCAATTTGGCTTAGTAAGGTATGCCCCATTTCAGTAGAAATTTCTACTTTGGATGCCACACCCATTTCAAAACTCTCTAGAAATTCATCCCTGCACCCACTTCCTAAGTGTTTTTTATTCTAATTTTCTCAGCAAATCTCCTACGTGCATACCTGAATCCACTCCCACATCCACTTATTTAAGTAATTAAGTGACCAAGCTACCCATACATGCAAGCATGTATGGGTTGTGCATTGTCCTTCTTTCATTTTTGTTGAGATATCCTAAAGTGGAAACATACCTAGCTATTTGGCATAGAAGATGCCTATATCTAAAAATCTTTGGAAAGATTCCAACCATTTGAATGAAAGACAACTACACAAATAGATCATAGAATGAGATCCTTTAAGTGTGGATAACTGTCCTAAGGGGAAATTTGATCCAACTAAATTCTCATAGGGCATCTATTTTAGGGTATAAGTAAAATTACTAAGTCTCTTGGTGCCTCCCATCTGTCTCTGTAGCTCTCATATAGCCATTTTTTATATTTCCTATAAAAGCATGAATTTATCTCTGAGGATTCTAAGCTTCCACCACATGCCTTCATCTCCATAGATTTGAAATATCCCATGCTCCCATATTGTGGTTCCATGGATCTATTGTTCCTTATGCTTTAAGCCTGTAATGAAATGACAGCCTCCCATTAGATATTCCTTCATCTAATATTGGACATGTGCATATCTACATGCCTGATTCTGGTCAATGAGAAGGCTAAGATTATTCCAGTACTTGATGCTCAGATTTCCCTCTTCATAATTGAGAAAGCAAGGTTTCTAAATGGCAGGGTTATTCCCTTTCTTATGTTGTGATTTGATTCTTTCCATTCAAACCATCTAATATATGGTTCTGTTCTGAGTAACGCTAGCGATGGCATGGTAACATATGCTATTTACCAGACAAAAGTTTTATGTTGCATCCAAATGGATATTTAATGTAAGCAATGAGAAACCTATTCCAAAGTGTGCCTGAAACAAGTTCTCAAGTTAATGTTGCAAGTTTTAATTCATGATATTCAATTTAGTGGTGGTTTAATATGTACCCCCATCATCACATGCATCACCCTAGTGGAGATTTGGTTCATCTAAACCCAAAGTCTATTGTCAAGAATCACTTTTTCTAGCAATACAAATCTACAAGTTGGTTTAACACTATTGTTCTATATTCATTCAGTGAAAAACACTCAAGGGATCAAGCATGAGAGGGAAAAAAGGATGGTCATCATCTACAACATATGCACTTTCGGTGATATCTATGTGCACAATGGCTTAGCTCATAAATTTTGGGATGCATTATTGAAAAAAAAAGGTTAAAAAGAAGTGACCGTGAAGAATAATGTTTGAAAGTAACTTCAGTTTTGAACAACTAATGGCCTATCCATAGTTCAGCAGTACTAGCTTCGATACTTAAATTAGGTGAATATGAAAAATCAGTGAACCAATTGTTGATGAACTCCCTCCTGCATAGAAAAGGCTCTAAATAACCATAAAACATGGGGAGGTAAAAACTAAAGTTTGATGACATGCTTGAGGCTCTTTGATTAGAGGTAATAGCAGAGCAAATGATAAGCTATCTCTAGTTTTCAAAACTATGTCCATTGGTTGGCCTTATTGAAAAACCATAAACATGTTTGCAACCATCAAGGATCATACCAACAATTCAGGGTCAGGTACAGCTGTACAGGTCTTTTGCCAATCGCTATTGCTATAGCCCATATCCATCGCCAGTGCAAGCTTGTCCAAATGCTTTCTAGATCTTCAGCTAGGTTTTTTCATACTGCTTACTGACCTTTCAATACAAAACAAAGCCTATCTTTTTATCAAAGACTCCATTGTGCATGCTCATACCATCATAATCATTCTTCAGTTTCCACAACTTTGTCCTCAATCAGGTGCAACCTTATCATTCTTCCAATGCACTTGTCCCAAACCCTATCAACCTAAACATACCATTCATCCACTACAGCATTCTCGCAATCGCAGGACATATATATTGTGTAATCTTTTTTATTCCCCAACATTTTGAAGCATAAAATATTTTTAATATTATTGCCATCTCACAAATTTGTCCCCCAATCAAAAGAAGTGCATAACATATAGTTCTTCAGAAGCACCCCTCTACATCATCACTTGTTCCTCAAATTTATGATGATAGATCTAATATTCTGAAAATGACTGCATTGTGGAGCCTCTCTTGAATTGTACTTTTATTTTTATTTGGTCCATGTTATTCTATATATTTCTTAATAGTGATCCAAAAAGTATGCTGCATATCAGAAGGAGATAATTTACGTATCACTACATGTGTCTACTCCACATATTTTTAAGTAGTTATCAATTATTGTTGTTGTCCATTTAACATAAGTTTATCGGATAATAATCCAATGCTTTTCAAAAAGTGAAAAGGGAATGGTTTAAGATTCTTCCAACTCAATTTTTTAAAAACAAGTAGTTTCTAGAAGCAAATGCAAATGAGATTCTAACAGATGTATTGCTAAATTAGAAAGTGCAAGGAGATGCATGATCAGACAAAAAGTCTTGCAGAGAAAAAAAGTGGTTGACCACCTTTATTAAGTAAAGCTGGAACACCAGAGGTGTTCCCAGCATGAAGAAAGCTACCAATAGAAGAACATCCTACATGAAAACTTTAAAAGAAAACAGATAGTCATCCAGGCCTATGAGATAAAAAAAAACTGTCAAAATAAAAAAAATTAAGCAAATTGAAAGAGTAAGCTACGTGAATAGAATGCCAATGTAGAAGTTCAGAGAGAACAAACTCAAACTCTCATTATGCTCAAGAAGATAAGCACTTGAATTACCTTTAAACCAACACAGCTTAGATGAAATGACGAGGGACAGTGGTCACATAGCATTAATATACCTCCATCTTGACAGATAGAGCATATTTCGTCACTTTGACAGTGAGAATAATCACCTTTCAGTCTTGCATGTGGAAAACCTTTCAGCATATTAGCATCCATCATCTGCATTTGACACTATAACAAGGACCTTCCATCTTGTAAAAATATATTGGCTGAAGGTTGTTTGGTGCTGCAGCCAGCATGTGCCTCAAACTTCGCAAGACTAAACACCTCATGACAACATACACATTTTATACCATCTCGATTTACCCGGCCTTCTTTCATAGCATGGCCATCCCTTTTACACATATAACTTACTTTCTGCCTTGGTAATACAACATCATTGTCAATCAGCCATGATAAAATTGTTTTAGCAGATTGCTGACTGGGACATGATGCCACCACCTGCCGTGATCTTGTGCTTGACCGCAGAACATGTGGTGAATTTTTTTTGTCTAAATTATGACCTTTCCTGGTAGGAGCTTGGCATCCCTTTATTTTTTTTGACTTTTGACAATCAGAAGAATGGCTAGATGGGTAACTCAGCTCACCAGAAAATAAAGGATTTTTTCTTTTCTTTGAATTTTCAACTTTACTCAATTGCGATTTACGACCAAATTCTGACGAATTACAAGAAATTCCAGAATCCTTTTCAACCCCCCCAAGCAATATCTGGGCAGCTTCCATGGACTTGTCACTTGTCATTGCTGTGGGAGAATTGAAGAGTCGTATGGTTCATTCTTATTGACAGCATGTTCAAATTCTGAATGAATCATAACACCCTTGGTATTTTTGTTTTCTACCATGCATTCAAGGGACCCCACATTAGTCTTTTCAGGACATTTGGATTCCAGATATGCTTTACAGGCTGTAGCAAGAGAATGATAAGACTTGCCATCCGGAGAGTCATAACATAATTCCTGCCTTCTTTTTTTGGTCTTAAGCTAAAAATGCCATCCCATGTATAATAGATGTTTCTTAGCATTTACTCTCAACTATTTAACATCTGCATCATTTTTGCCATTTTGCTTTAATGATTCCATGTAGTTGTCATATTCTGTTATCGCTTTTGGCAAACACTCTGGTTTGAGCTCCTCAGTCATGCTATCCTCGCCTAATTCCATAATTTTTTTCCCCGAATAAGAGAAATTTACATCAACCTTTGAGTGGTTTTGATAATCTCCTGAAGAAAAAGACCCTATGGTACAAGAATATGGAATCCCATCAGAGTCTGCAACTTGAGAGAAGTTAGATCTCCCTGTTTGCCTATTGTATTCTGTCACACCTTGAGTGGCCGTGGATGGTGCAATGGCATAGGTGGAATGCTCAACCTGATGCATTTTCCTTTTCAATGACCTGGAATGCGCTAAAGTGTCTCTGGCTAGAGACACTGGCTCAAGATGGATCTTTGCAGGACTCCTTGTGTTTCTTTTTGGACTCAAGTGGTTTCCCTCTAGATCATCATCAGCTCTGCATCTCTGATCCACTTTCCAGTGACCATTCAGCAAATCACAACAGACTTGATAAAGGGAGTAAATAGATCTTCCCCTCAGGGGAAAAAAACCGAAACCTTACCATCCTATCTCTTTTAGTTTTGATTTTCCAACCCAGAGCCACAAGATGCTTCTTCACTTTTAGCCTCAAGTTGTCATGATTAAGATTGGTTTGTCCTGACCCTTTTTGCTGAGTCATTCCATTTCCCAGTCCAGATGCATATAATGATACGGCCTCAGGAGAGAATTCAGCCATGATTTTCACAGGATTCCAAATTCTAGAAACTCTTGGTGATGATTCATGCATAGCCTTACTCCCCCTGCCCATGAGGTACTTATTGGACCCATTTCCTTGATTATCACGTATTGGAATGTCAGCGGCCCCACAACAAATCTCATCTTTCTTTGCATCAGCGTTTCCTTCGACTGTTTTCCATGATTCGCATTCACCTGGACCACGTGATCCAAAAGGGCCTTCTCCACAAGCCATTCCACCCAAAGCTTCCATGAACCCATCTCTTTGGGCTGCTTGAGAATAACTCCCAGCATCATATTTCCCCTGAGATAAGCTTTCAGTACATCCAAGCCAAAAAAAGTCATCAGATATGTGCGCTTCTGAAGACAAAATGCCATTTACAATGTCTGCCAAGCCACCACCCGTTCCAGTGTTATCCATCTGGATATCGGTACCTTCAAGACAAGCAACATCGTCCATTGGAACATCATTATAACTCCCAGCATCTTGTTTCCGCTGAGATAAGCTTTCAGTATATCCAAGCCAAAAAAGGTTATCAGATATGTGCGCTTCTGAAGAGGAAATGCCATTTACAATGTCTGCCAAGCCACCACCCGTTTCAGTAGCAACATCGTCCATCAGAACATCATTATAACTCCCAGCATCATGTTTCCCCAGAGATAAGCTTTCAGTATATCCAAGCCCAAAAAGGCCATCAAATATGTGCGCTTCTGAAGAGGAAACACTATTTACAATGTCTGCCAAGCCGGGTGGGTTGGGTTGAGTTGAACTGGGCCGGTTGGGCCGGCCGGTTCAGGGCCTTTTGGGCCATGCAGCAATGAAATTTGGGGCTAGTTTTTGGGCCCCGTAACGGGTCGGGATTAGCAAAATAATTATATGACTAGAATCTGGGTTAATTCTAGTTTCGTGGGGTATTTTAACTTCCCCAATTGGGTGTGTATAGTGGGAGATATTTGAGCCCAAAGTTGGGCCCGTGAACTAGTTTGGGTAGAATTCTAAGGGTCATTTTAATATTCTTATTCTAATACATTAATTATGTAAAATGATCCTGTAGGTGCTCAGACATCTGACTAGCTGATATATATACCTATTGGATTGCGTACTGAAGTAAGTAAGCCAGTTATCAGTATTTAATAAATTATTTTATTCATTATATGAATATTTGAATTGTAAATTATATTGTGACATGAAGAATTGTTATGGCTAAATTGTAAGTAGATGAGTACATTATTGTTTATGTGCTATGATTGAGAATGATTTCATATGTGGATGCCATGCATAAGAGATGCAGTTATTATGACATTGATGTGATATATTACATGCAATTGTTAAGTAAGTATAATCCACTATTTATGCAAGATAAAGATGTTATTGATATGTTTGTGCATGATGTGAGGTACTGCTATGTGTCGCCGCGGTTCTCCTTTATCATGTCATGCCACACACATCTAGAGGATGTGTTCTGATGATTTATGCCACACACACATCTAGAGGATGTGTTCTGCTTGGTTCGAGGTGGCATCACACATATAGAGTATGTGTTCTGGTGGATATGATATGGCGTGACCCTAGTATCTGGACCCTTTCAGTAGGGGGATACTTGTTGGTACACTATTGGGATATTGCAGGGCCGTGGGTCACATTTGCAGCTACCATTGAGGGTATAAACAGTGGGTTTACTTACATTGCATGTTTGAGTATTTGTGTGCTATTATTGAGAATGATTTCATATGTGGATGCCATGCATAAGAGATGCAGTTATTATGACATTGATGTGATATATTACATGCAATTATTAAGTAAGTATAATCCACTATTTATGCAAGATAAAGATGTTATTGATATATTTGTGAATGATGTGAGGTACTGCTATGTGTCATCGCGGTTCTCCTTTATTAGTCATACCACACACGCATCTAGAGGATGTGTTCTGATGATTTATGCCACACACACATCTAGAGGATATGTTCTGATGATTTATGCCACATACACGTCTAGAGGATGTGTTCTGTTTATTTATGCCATTCACACGTCTAGAGGATGTGTTCTGCTTGGTTCGAGATGGCATCACGCATTTAGAGGATGTGTTCTGAGTTACTATAAGGTGGCATCACACATCTAGAGGATGTGTTCTGCTTGGTTCGAGGTGGCATCACACATATAGAGTATGTGTTCTGGTGGATTATGATATGGAGTGACCCTGGTATCTGGACCCTTTCAGTAGGGGGATGCTTGTCGGTACACCATTGAGATATTGCAGGGCCGTGGGTCACATTTGCAGCTACCATTGAGGGTATAAACAGTGGGTTTACTTACATTGCATGTTTGAGTAATTGTGGAATGTTTAAGCATGCAAATCATTTATGTGCTTATTGATTGTTATGCTATGAATTGACTGTATAACGTGGCTTACTTATTGAGTGTAAGCTCATAAAAATCTTACAATGTTTTTGTTAGAGCCACGAGATTGAAGATGGATTGTTGGGATGATGGATCTTCTATTAAATAAAACAAGACCCAATATTTTGTTATGACCCAGTATTAATTATGTGTAGGGCTTGATGCCCAAACTTTATTATCGCGGTGTGTAAGGGTTTGTAACCCAAAACTTTTAGTATTCAGTGATGAATTTGACTTGGTTATATACATAATAGTGTTATGTGTTAAAAATTTTGTGACGCCTTGCGTGTCCGGCACGCGGCGGGTTGTCATCCTAGCCCGATATTTGGGTTTGGGGCGTGACAGATCCGAAGGAAGATTACATGGCAAGATGCGGCTAATAATGTTCCACGTTAGCTGGTTCTTCGCCTCTTGTGGACGGGGGATAAAGGAAAGCAGGGAAAGAGCCGGTGTCCTCGGGTGCTTTGGCTCTTCTCTGTGACCCCTCGTGTACCTTGCCAAGGACCGGCAAATTCATTTGCATTTTTAGGCTAATTTGGACCCTTGATTTGTTTTCATTCAGCTCATCGCCATTGGATTGATCTGAGATACGCCGCTCTCCTTGCTCATCATGCTTCATATTTTACCCTCAAAGCTATAACGTGGTTCCGACGTCAACACTTTTGTATCTTTCTATTCCACCACGATGAATTTCAGGTTATAACTTAGATCAAAATGAACGTTAAATTTGTCACCACGATGAATTTCAGGTTATAACTTAGATCAAAATGAACGTTAAATTTGTCTCCCGAAGTTCTCCTATAGGTGTAATGTCCTGCGTGTCGAACAGCATTCAAATTTCATTCACTCTGCCATTATGTTTCTTTAATTGCATTTTCATTATTTACTTGCGCCATTGTATCCTTTACATGCAATTTTTATATATTGATTTTCTCGGCTTCGACCATGAATTCTAAAACAAAGACCATGGGCAAAAAACAAGTAATTAAATTATTCGTTTAGATGGTTCTTGTTCTTCTCAGCAGCGCATATAATTCATCTAAATATGAACTCTCTCTACGTGGATAACAGTGAACGTGTTAAAGAGGCAATGTTCTGATGCTCTTTTAAGCACCGAAAGCTGACAGACACTTGACCTCTACATTGTTTGGACCTCCGGGGTTACCATAATAAAGAAACCAAAAACATGCTACTATATAGATTGCCACCGGAGGAGAAGAGCAATGAAACAGGATAACACAAAAAAACGTTAACAATCCGATATATGTAATTAAAATAGATTGATTTGAATCTAAGTGTCAATTGAATTGATTTTGAATCCAAAATTCAGGAACGGATCCCTGTCAGATTGGTTCCAATTGAAAGGATTAGTTCTTGTACAAAAAAAAAAAAGATTAGTTCTTAATTCGAAACCAAAAACCAATGATAGAATTTTTTAGAATTTAAATTAAGAACTTTAGATATACCTCACAAGCTACCTTCTATCTAAAGATATTCGATATTTGATTGATCAACAATTATTATATATATTTTTTTTTTAAGTTAATGCAACTAAAAATATAATCATTAGATATTAGAATAGTATCATAAAAAGAAAAGAAAAAAATTAATATTTATTAATATTACAAGTTTTTTTGAGTATTTTATAATGGCTCTTAGCCTTCCATCAAACTTTTATAACTTTTTAAAAAAATATTTAATATATTAAAAATAATAAAAACATTAAAAAAATAAAGCTAATGCATGAGAAAAGGAAAAATAGGTTTTACCTTCCAACCGATCCAATCCAATCTGATTGAATTGGTTTAGGTTGGTTTTAAAATAAGATTAATTTAATCTTAATTTTAAAATTCTGAAATGGTTCTAAATTAGATCGGTTCTTGATTTGAGCCTAAAATCTATCCGATCCAACACATGCTCACTTTTAATTGCTATTCATCGGACCAAAACATTCTTTTATAATGTTTTCTGATGTGATACTTCTCTTAACCTTTTTTTTTTTGGAAAAAAGAAGAGTAGCGCCAGTTATTTATCTCCTCAATTCTTATCAAACGCGGTAGGAGGGAATATGAGGGTTTTTTTATCAAAAACAAAATATAAACTAATTGCAGAAATAAAGTCTAGAAAAAAATATTTTAAAAAATAACGTACAAACAATGGCGCAGGATTCACCTAAACTTTTTTTTAAAAACATGCCATCGAATAGAAACTGTCCGTTCGACTGCTGTTCTCTGCAAAGGCATGATACATCTTGAAGGGGAAAAAAAATTGCAATCATGTCATGAATACACGTAGAAAATTAACTACAGTGGCCGTAATAATACAGTAGAGTCAGTGGGCTTAACAACTTTTAGGTAGTGTTTGATAGAAAAAATGTTATCCATGGATAAGTGTACGGGATAGAGTTTATCCCCTGGCTATCCCTAGGGATATCCCTTGGCTATCCCATTGATCATATCAAATGCAAAAAGGTAAATCCATGGGATAACCTTTTTTTACTCTTATTTGAAAGGATAACCAGCTATTCCTGCATTCTCTAGGGAATAAATTGAGGGGATATCCCATGGTTAACCATGGTTAACCATGAATCCAGAGGATATCCCATGGTTAACCATGGATAATCATCCCTTTGGTTAACTTTATTCTCTACTATCCCTTATAGTTATGGCTTTTGGGAATAAGAGGGGATATCCTCTGGATATCCCCTCTTATCCCCTATTTCAAACACTACCTTAGTTATTAAATTATTTAAATTATTTAAGTGTATTAATTGTGAGTCCCACATAAAATTCTCAGATCAGGTGAACTTTAGCAACCTAACGGAGATTAAAGATTGGATTCTTTGACGATGCATCCCAAAAATTTGAACCAATCTGGAATTATGTAGCATGGGTCTTCATTGGCGTCAACCTATCTTGGTGGTTGTACTTTGATTTGTGTAACAATCCAGGCCTGCAAACCCACAAATCTATTTTGTTACAAAAAAAGCAAGTGATATGGATATTATCCGTCTTGCTTTGTTATAACGAAATGGATTTATGGGTTTGCAAACTCGAATCGTTACAATATGGTATCAAAGCCATGCACCAACCGGAAGTGTAGAAGCTAAGTGCCACACAAGGCAAAGTGCATCTATGGGATAGAAACCACCTCTTGAACCTGTCAAGGCTACCTCTAAAATCCTGCCTACCTGATGGATGTGATCTTGTGCCTCTGGCGATGAGGACGTCGCCTCTGTAAGGGAGGTAGATTGTGATACCCTTTCATTTTAGTCCCACATCGAAAATTGAGGAAAGATTGAATGGTTTATAACCAGTTAAGGAAGATGGACAAGTACCAATTGGATCCCTCTTGGGCTATGGTAATCTAAGTTAGTGTGGACCTTTTCTGTCTTGCTTTCTTATAACAAAATGGATTCATATAGCTCACATAAAGAAAAGTGCTACATCCATGGAATGAGAGCCACTTCTAGAATCCTGCTTGCATGATGGATACGATTTTATGCCTTTTGGCTTCTATGTGATACCCTCCCATTTAGTCCAATATCAAAAAAATCCTGCCTGCCTGGTTGATCTGGCGATGAGGACGTTGTCTCTGTAGGGGCTCTTGTGCATCTGGCAACCTGGTGGATCTGGCGATGAGGACATCGCCTTTGTAAGGGCTCTTGTGCATCTGGCGATGAGGATGTCGCCTTTGTAAGAGAGTAGATTGTGATACCCTTCCATTTGGTTCTATATTGATAAATTGAGGAAAGATTGAATGGTTTATAACCAGTTAAGAAAGATGGACAAGTACCAATTGGTTTCCTTTTGGACTGTGGTAGCCCAAGTCAAGGTCCATCTTGCTTTCTTATAACGAAACGGATTCGTAGGCCTGGATCGTTACAATAAAAGGTGGCCCAAGGCGTGATTCCAAAATATAATTGTTTAGAAAACTCTGAAATATGTCAGAAAGGTATTAGTAAACAATAATAATAATAATAATGAATAGCTATTTATATAACATTCTAATTTAGATGCAAATTCTTTGCAACACAGGCTATGATATTTCAAATATATTATATATTTATAACTTAAGTTTACTTCCTATTTATTAACTTTTAGTTAAATTTTTTATTAATTTTAAATTATAAAATTATTTAAAATAATAATTATAGAAGATTTATTAAATACCATACATATAGGATTATATTCCTTCTAATTTAAATGTACAATGGCATTATTATAAAAATACCATCATGTGTTCACATTATTAAATGTCTGAGCACCATCTACTCAACTCAACTCATCTAAGCCTTTTTCCAACTAGATGGGATCGGCTACATAAATCTGCTTCCTTCACTCTACTCTATTCAGAACTAAATCAATATTCAAATTATAAATAGTTATATATTTTTAATTATTTTTATCCATATTAATTTAGGTCGATCCCCGCTAGGGGCCAGCCCCCAAACCTTCGTATGCGAAGCGGCAAATCATCGAGCAAAGTAGCAATCATGGTGCAACGGGGATCTTCATCTGCGTGGAGAATTTTGACCATAATAACAAGAATTTTATTTATTTTGTTTATATTGGTTATGTTGCATACTTGATTGTTTATCCTTTTGTTCTTATGTCTATAACTAGGAGAACATGATGAATTGGATAATCACTTGCTGTTTGTGTTTTGATATATATATTCGAAATTCCAAGACTAGTGTGAACATGTGCAACTAGATAGTAAAATTTATTCTCAATTTTAATTTAATTTTTTTTAAATTTAAGGGAATTAAGAGTTTTATTTGTTGCATATATATATATATATCGATCACTACTATGGGATTTTGAATTTATAAGATAATCAAACACGAGTTTTATAACCCTCAAAATATTGTTTAAATAACTAAGTGGGAGAGGGAATTAATCACATTTAAATCCCATGGTCCCATCAGTGAGGTAGTTAATTTCACGTGTTGGCATTAGTGCTTTCCTCCCCATAGGATGAAATTGATTGCCAGCTCATCAAGAATAATCCCTAGTAATTGTTAATGTTGGATTACCTCTCCATCTGAGGGATCCAACATGGGATAATGGATCTAGGATTGAGTGATGGTATACACTTAGGTATAAATATTAGTATCCTCCCCATCGGAGTCACTACAAATATTTATATGACCAAATTTAGCCAGCTAATTAATTTTACTTGGTATGTTACCTTTTACCTAGATAGTAAAATTAATAGGTTTTATCTGTCTAGATAAATGATGAGTAGTAGACGTCCTCCCATCGAGGCATACTATTCAAAATGTACTAGGCTGCTGGCAAATTCTTTTATTTTGTAGTGGTTGAGGGGCCCTACTTATAATTTTGAATTTAAAGTTTATTGCTCATTATATCTTATTTGATGTATGAATGATTCTCAGGATTAAAATGTCTTCTTTCAATCCACTTACTGTGATACTCAAAGAAAACAAATTGACTGGTCCTAATTACATTGATTGGAAAAGAAACCTGGATATAGTGTTAACTGCAGAAGGGTACAAGTATGTGCTCACTCAGGTCTGTCCCACAGAGCCCGGTGAAGGGGCTTTAGATGAGGAGTCCCAAGCTTACCGTAAGTGTATTAAGGCTGATGAGATGGCGCGGTGTTACATATTGGCATCTATGTCAAATGTTCTGCAACATCAGCATCAATCTATGCCCTCTGCCTATGACATGATCTTCAACCTCAAAGAAATGTTTGGGGATCAGAGTCGTGTAGCTATGCAGACTGCGATGAAAGAACTGATGAACACTAATATGGCTGAAGGAACTCCTGTCAGGGATCATGTTCTAAAGATGATTAGTCTCTGAATGAACTGGAGATCCTTGGAGCGGAGATGGATGGGGAAACCCAGGTTGATATCATTCTCCAGTCCCTACCTTCTTTTTTAAGCAGTTCTGCCTAAATTATACCATGAACAAAATGAATTTTTCACTGGCAGAGCTACTTAAAGAACTTCAGGTAGCAGAGAGTTTCATTAAGAAGCCTGCAGTTGCTATGGTTACTGAAAAAGGTTCTTCTTCGAAGTCTCATGCTAAGAAGAAGAAAAAGGTTCAGAAAAAGAAACATCATCAGGCCCCACAGCCCAATGGGGAAATAAAAAGAAGGGAAAGTGCTTCGTCTGCAAGCAGCCAGGTCACTGGAAGCAGCAATGTCCAGTTTGGCTTGCCAGGAAACAGGCTAGAGGTATATCTCATTCACTTGTAGTTGAAACTTGTTTAGTGGTGTTATCTACCAGTGGCTGGTGTGTAGATACGGAGCCACTAATCATGTTTGCAATTCTTTGCAGGGGTTCCAGCAGACCAGCTAAGTGATGGGGAGTTAGCCTTTTCGATTTCTCCTGGGGAGAGAGTACAGAGGTGTGGAAGTGTCAGCAGTTTTTAGGAGATTTTAGATTTTATTTTAAAATAATTTCTATTTATTTTGTACCTTCAATTAGAAGGAATTTAATTTCAATTCTAAGTTGATGATGGATTCTAAGTTTATTTTATGATGTACTTCCGTTGTTAATTAATAAAAATTTTTTGTTTGATTATCTTGTAATTGGTGGATGGGATATTATTAATCCTGTTTCTCCTACTGTAACTAAATGAAGCTGAAATAACTAATAAAGAATAAGAGAAAACATCCTTCTGAAATGAATCAAACTTATCTTTGGCACTTGCGCCTAGGTCATATAAATCTAAGACGGATTTCTAGACTGGGAAGATGGACCATTAACTTGGAAGTGGAGAGAGGGTACCTGGTCTGTGTCTTGCTTAGAAGGAAAAATGAAGCGGCCATTCTCGGCCAAAGGCAATAGAGCTAAGAAAGATATTAGAATTGGTTCACTCTGATTTGTGTGGCCCAATGAACATCCAAGCTAGAGGTGGTTTTGAGTACTTTGTCACTTTTATTGATGATTACTCAAGATATGGGTATATTTATCTGATGCGCCGTAAGTCTGAATGCTTTGAAAAATTTAAAATTTTTAAGGCAGAAATGGAGAACCGTCATGGTAAAAATATCAAGACACTACGATCCGATCGTGGTGGCGAGTACCTCTTAGGGGAGTTCACAGATTACTTATTAGATGCTGGGATTGAATCCCAGTTATCTGCACCTAGTACGCCACAGCAGAATGGTGTAGCTGAAAGAAGGAATAGGACTCTTATGGATATGGTTAGATCTATGATGAGTTATTCAGACTTACCTATTTCGTTTTGGGGATATGCATTAGAGACAGCTGCATATATTCTTAACTTGGTACCATCTAAGTCAGTACCTAAGACACCCACAGAACTGTGGACTGGGCGCAAGCCTAGTCTAAGACATGTTCGGGTTTGGGGTTGTCCAGCACATGTACTAAAAGGTAAACCAGATAAGTTGGAATCAAGGACAGATGTATGCTTCTTTGTTGGATATCCTAAAGGAACAAAAGGTGGTTTATTTTATTGTCCTAAGGATCAGAAGGTCATTGTTAGCACCAATGCCCGATTCTTGGAGGAGGACTATATTATAGACCACAAACCCAGAAGTAAAATTGCTCTAGAAGAGTTGAGAGGCGATAAAACTAGACTGGCTCCTTTAATACCAATAGTACAAGCAGAAACACCACAAGAAAGTGGGTTCCCAAACTTCCCATAACTATTCGTAGTGGGAGAAGTATAGTAACACGAACTGACCCTGAACTGGTACAAAAGGATACCATTAATGCACCAGTTTCAGAACCAGTGCAGGTTGATGGAGCACAAGGATCAGAGTCAGATCGTATTACTACAAGCACATACAATCAGGTTGTGCCTCGTCGTAGTGGGAGGGTTGTAAATACACCTAAACGGTATATGTTCCTTGGAGAGTCATATGACAGAATCTCTGATGAACTGGATACTGAACCCAGTAGCTACAATGAAGCATTACAGGATAAAGATGCAACTCTTTGGCAAATGCTATGAAATCAGAGATAGAGTCTATGCACTTTAATCAGGTCTGGGATCTTGTAGAACCACCCGAGGGAGTAAAACCCATCGGATGCAAGTGGATCTATAAGAAGAAGAGAGGAGCAGACGGGAAGGTGGAAACCTTCAAGGCTAGGCTAGTTGCAAAAGGTTTTACTCAGAAAGAAGGGATCGACTATGAGGAAACCTTTTCACCAGTAGCTATGCTTAAGTCTATCCGGATTCTCTTATCCATTGCAGCTCATTTCGATTACGAAGTTTGGCAAATGGATGTCAAGACAGCTTTCCTTAATGGAAATCTTGACGAGTGCATTTACATGATGCAACCAGACGGTTTTATAGTAAAAGGCCAGGAGCACTTGGTGTGCAAGCTTAAGAGGTCCATTTATGGACTTAAGCAGGCATCTAGATCTTGGAATACTCGTTTTGATCAAGCTATTAAATCTTATGGTTTTGATCAAAGTCCTGACGAGTCATGTGTGTACAAGAAGCGTGATGGAAAAACTTTGGTGTTTCTGGTGCTATATGTGGATGACATCTTACTTATTGGAAACGATATGGGAGTGTTATCTTCGGTCAAGGTATGGTTATCTGGACAATTTGATATGAAGGACTTGGGAGAAGCAAGTCACATCCTAGGGATCAAGCTTTTGCGAGATCGCAAGCAAAGGATGATATGCTTATCTCAAGCCACTTATATCGATAAAATTCTCACCCGTTTTGGTATGCATAATTCCAAGAAAGGATTTCTTCCTTTCAGGCATGGAATTTCTCTATCTAAGGATCAGTGTCCTAAGACACCTGAAGAGATAGAAAGTATGAAGGCAGTTCCTTATGCTTCTGCAGTAGGAAGCCTAATGTATGCTATGCTATGTACTAGACCTGATATCTGTTTTGCCGTAGGCATGGTTAGCAGATTTCAGTCTAACCCTGGGCGAGAACATTGGACTGCAGTAAAACATATAATTAAGTACCTGAAAAGGACTAAAGATTATATGTTAGTTTACCAAGCAGATAGTCTTATGCCTATAGGATATACAGATTCGGACTTCCAATCAGATAATGAATCTAGGAAATCAACCTCGGGATATGTGTTCACTTTGGGTGGTGGAGCCATTAGTTGGAGAGTGTGAAGCAAACTTGTGTTGCTGACTCTACCATGGAAGCTGAGTATGTGGCTGCATCTGAGGCTGCAAAAGAGGCTGTTTGGCTAAGAAACTTTCTTTTGGATCTTAGTGTGATACCTTCAGTGCAATTACCTATTACACTTTATTGTGATAATAGTGGGGCAGTTGCTAATTCGAAGGAACCCAGGACCCATAAGAAATCTAAACACATTGAGCGTAAGTATCACCTGATACGTGACATCGTGCAAAGAGGTGACGTGCTGGTGACCAAGGTTACATCTGAGGACAACCTGGCAGACCCTTTTACAAAGAGTTTAACTTCAAAAGTTTTTGATAGACATGTAGAGGGCATGGGAGTTAGATGTGTACAAGCATTGCTTTGAGTCTAAGTGGGAGATTGATAGAGATATAGACTAAAAGATATGCTTTATGTTATGTCTTTATATTTTAATGAGAATTCATTTTGAGCAATGTGTGCCATTTACTATATATGTGCATGTGTCTAGTATTTACAAAGAGTATTTGATCTAGTGGTGTTGGAAGATTATAGAAAAATTATATGATCCAATCCTTTTGATTTTGATGATTACTAAAAGCCATTGAGTTTATTAAAGGATGTAATAAGTTTATGTAAATGAGCAACAAATTTATTTTGAACAATCAATGAGAATGCTCAAGTTTAACTTTAATCAATTTTGAAAGTGACTTTAAGCTTAATATTCAAACTTTCAAAAAGAAATGTTATAATTCATGTTTCAATCAATGAGTTTTTAGAATAGTTCTTGAATCAACTCTAAATGTCAATTTTATTGTATTCAAGTCAAAATAATGAATTAAAATGAATCTGGAACGATTTTAATGTCAATCAGAAAAGTTTCTGATTTTTGATACGTTCCGGAGCCGACTCCTGAGTTTCAGAGTCGACTCCGCTCAGTGTACAGAAATATGCATCTGTGTCAAGTCGACCCACGAAATTGTCGAGTCGACCCCTGATTCTGTCGAGCCGACTCCTGGACTGTGCGAGTCGACTCCGCTCAGACACCAGAAGAGTGTTTTTCTGAGCACTTCGCGAGTCGACCCCAAGCCTTTCTCGAGTCGACTCCCGACTTTCAGGAGTTGACACTTCACTTTTAGCGAGTCGACCCCTAACCTTTATAAACATTTCTATATTTGGAAAGACGAGCTCGAGCCGACTCGGGAAAAGCATGAGTCGACTCCAGCAAATCTGGACGATATTTTTTCACGATGACACATCACTCCAACGGTAAGATTTTTGAATAACGGCTATTTTTCCTTGTCTCTAACGGATATATTTTTGCAGAATCTATAAATAGAGGAGCTCTTTTCAACTCAGAACAATCTAGAGAAAATCAAAAGAGAGAAAAGAATATCTTTTGAAAAGAGGGAAAAACAGAGCATATTGAAAAATCTTCTAGCTAAAAGGAGAGTGATTCAAAAGGAGTGAAATCCAAGAGGAAGTTTCGTCTGCTCCAGATCTTCAATCCACAAAAGTCAAAAGAAAATCCAAGAGCGTTTCAAAGATCAAATCGAAGGATTTTAAAAGGAGAAGAAAAAAGCTTCATCTCAA
>UESW01004715.1:690906-721770 GCA_900491605.1 Calamus simplicifolius | reverse complement strand
TTTTTTAAAAAGGAACAAAACCTTAATAATGTTACATGTCATTACTGTAACAAGAAGGGACACAAAGTTTTTGAATGCAATTTTAAAAAATAGATAAGAAGATAAATAGTAAAGGAAAGAAAATTTGGGTTCCTAAAGGAACAATTGTTTATGCTACTAACCATGAAGGACCCAAGAAAGCTTGGGTACCTAAATATAAGACTTAATTATTTTTGCAGGAGTGTCTTGCGGCCAAAAGATCAAAGAGAAAGTGGTATCTCGATAGCGGCTGCTCAAGGCACATGACGGGTGACAAGGATCAATTCATCACCCTTGAAAGCAAAAGAGGAGGAGTAGTTACATTTGGCGACAATGGCAAAGGCCAAATCTTGGGGTTTGGTAACATTCAAATAACTCCCTCCACATATATTGAAAATGTCTTATATGTTGATGGTTTGAAACATAATTTAATTAGCATTAGTCAATTATGTGACAAAGGTTTTAAAGTATCATTTGAATCTTCTATATGCATAGTTTCTAATCCCATTGATAATAGCATTGTTTTTATTAAAAATAGAAATGGCAATGTATACCTGATTGATTTAGACAATTTGTCTACAAGTAATCATTGCCTAGTTGCTAATAATGCTAATATAAATGAGATTGGTTGGTTGTGGCATCGTAGATTAGGTCATGCAAGCACACACCTTATTTCAAAATTAATAAGAATGGATTTAGTAAAAGGCTTCCACAATTAGATTTTGAAAATAATAAAATATGTGATGCATGTCAATTTGGGAAACAAACTAGAAATTCTTTCAAAACTAAAACATTGTTTCCACTTCTAGGCCACTTGAACTACTTCACATGGATCTTTTTGGACCTACTAGAACCACAAGTCTAGGAGGAAAGAAATATGGTCTTGTGATTGTAGATGATTACTCTAGATACACTTGGGTGTTATTTTTAGCTCACAAAGATGAGACTTTCTCGATATTCCTGAAATTCTTTAAGAAAGTCACAAATGAGAAAAACAACACCATAGTGTCTCTAAGAAGTGATCATGGCACTGAATTTGAAAATCATTTATTTAAAAATTTTTGCATAGAAAATGGCATCCATCATAATTTTTCTGCACCTAGAACACCGCAACAAAATGGTGTAGTTGAAAGAAAAAATAGAACCCTAGAAGACATGGCCCGTACCATGCTATGTGAAAGCAACTTACCAAAATATTTTGGGCAGAAGCTATAAACACGGCATGTTACATCCTTAATAGAGCTTTAATTAGGCCAATCATTAAGAAAATACCTTATGAACTTTGGAATAATAGAAAACCAAACATAAGCTACTTTCATGCATTTGGTTGTAAGTGTTTCATTCACAATAATGGCAAAGATAACCTAGGAAAATTTGATGCAAAATCTGATGAAGGCATATTCTTAGGATATTCAACATCAAGTAAAGCTTATAGAGTTTTTAACAAGAAAAACTTAATAGTAGAAGAATCTATTCATGTAATCTTTGATGAATCTTTAGCATCAAGTTCTAAAAAGATTGATGATGAGGAAGATACAAACATTCTAGAAAGAGACATTAAAAAATTAAATATAGATGTATCTTCAAATCATGAACAAGAAGCTAAAGATAATGATTCTCCTAGTGTTGATGTTATTGATAGAAATCGTAATGATATAGATCTACCTAGAGATTGGAGATATGCCTATGGTCATCCAAGAGAATTAATTATAGGTGATCCATCTCAAGGAGTAAGAACTAGATCATCAATGAGAAACATCAATAATCATCTTGCATTTGTATCTCAAATTGAACCAAAAATTATTGAAGAAGCTGAAAAAGATAATAACTGGATGTTAGCCATGCAAGAAGAATTAAATCAATTCAGAAGAAATAATGTTTGGACATTAGTAGATAGACCTAAGGATCATTCTGTAATAGGATCAAAATGGGTATTTAGAAATAAATTAGACGAAAATGGCATAGTAATAAGAAACAAAGCTAGATTAGTTGCAAAAGGATATAATCAAGAAGAAGGAATTGATTTTATGAGACTTTTGCACCTGTAGCTAGACTTGAAGCAATTAGATTGTTACTTGCATTTGCATGTCATATGCATATAAATTTATTTCAAATGGATGTTAAAAGCGCATTCTTAAATGGATTTATAAATGAAGAAGTTTTTGTTGAACAACCACCGGGATTTGAAGATCATGAATTTCCAAATCATGTTTTTAAATTATACAAAGCACTATACGGTTTGAAACAAGCACCTAGGGCTTGGTATGAAAGATTAAGTAAATTTCTGATTGAAAATGATTTTGTAAGAGGAAATGTCGATAAAACACTATTTCTGAAAACAAAAGATAAAGATTTATTAGTAGTACAGATATATGTTGATGATATTATTTTCGGTGCTACTAACAATTTGTTATGTCAAGAATTTGCAAAGTTAATGCAGGGTGAGTTTGAAATGAGTATGATGGGAGAACTCAACTTCTTCCTAGGACTTCAAATCAAACAAAGCAAAGAAGGAATCTTCATCAATCAAGCCAAATACACAAAAGAACTGCTCAAGAAATTTGGAATGGAGTCAATCAAACCACTTGGGACACCTATGAGTCCTTCGTGCAAATTGGACAAAGATGAAGATGGTAAGAAAGTAGATCAAAAATATTACAGAGGTATGATTGGATCTCTTCTTTACCTAACTGCTAGTAGACCAGATATTATGTTTGCAGTATGTCTATGTGCTAGATTTCAATCTGAACCTAAAGAATCTCACTTAATTGCTGTAAAAAGAATTTTAAGATATTTAAGTGGAACTAAAAATGTAGGTTTATGGTACTCTAGAGACTCAACCTTAAATTTAATTGCATATTCTGATTCTGACTATGCTGGATGTAAATTGGATAGAAAAAGCACTAATGGTGCATGTCAATTCTTAGGATGTAACTTAATCTCTTGGTTTAGCAAAAAGCAAATTCGGTTGCATTATCTACTGCTGAAGCAGAATATGTTGCAGCTGGAAGTTGCTGTGCTCAAATCCTTTGGATTAAGAGACAACTTGAAGATTATGGCATAACCCCCGACAAAACACCAATTAGATGTGATAACATGAGTGCAATAAATCTAACTAAAAATCCAATTCAACATTCAAGAACAAAACACATTGAGATTAGATATCATTTTATAAGAGAACATGTAGCTAATAATGAAATTTGTCTTGAATATGTTAATACAGAGGAACAATTAGCTGACATATTTACAAAACCTTTGAGTGAAGAAAGATTTTGTTATCTTAGAGGTGAATTAGGGATATGTGACCCTATGGATTGATTTTGATACATTAAGGAATGAGAATCTAAAATTTCTATCAATTTCTTGATATTCCCTTCACTATTTTAAGGACAAATTATCTAGTCATTCGAGCTACTTGATCCTTAATACTCCATAATTTTATCAAAATTTTATAAGATTTATTTTGACGAGTTTCAGTCATTTGTATCTCATATATTTTTTTTGCTGAATTTGTCTCAGGAGTCGACACCTCAGAATGAGGAGTCGACACCTAAGACTGTGTCGCTCTCGGTCCTTGACCTTGGAGCCAACACCTGTGAATTCGGAGCCGACTCCAGTTCGAGCGCTGACTGTGTTAGCGATTTGGAGTCGACACCCGACTTTGCGGGAGTCGACACCTGGGAGTCAAATGTTGATTTATTAGGGCAGAGTCGACACCTCGTCATTTCATATCTTTCTCAAATCCTAACCAAACTCTTCCAAAATTTCTCCAAAACTTCCCATCTCTAATTCCATCCAAATCGAACCTTTCCAAAGATCAAATGGCACCCAAAAGGAGAGAATCAGTGGTTGGAGCGCCGGTAAATACGGGAAAGCGGTCCGCACGTCGTCCCGTTCGTGAGCCGACTCCAAGCAGCGATTCGTCCACAGATTCCGACAATCCCAACACATCTTCCACAAAGGTAGATACCCTAGCTGGTAGAGTCATCACAATGGGTAGAAAAGTCGATTTTGACCTATTTGAATCCGAAGGCTTTTCAATCGGGAGACAATTGAAGGAAATGGGCTGGGATATGCTGTGTTCTCTTGATGTTCCTACCTATCCAGCCCTAGTAAAAGAATTTTATCTCAATTTGGCTAGAGGGGATGGAGGTTTAGTAAGCAATGTTAAAGGGAAAAGGATTCATCTCACTTTTCAAAAGCTCAAAATCTTCTCAGCATCCCGATCACTGGTTTAGCCGCTGACATGCATAGTGATAGGTCAGCAGCCCTTTCAAGGATGTTAGGAAGGGATGTAACTGAGTTTGAAGAAATTAGAGCCAATCAACTACCCCTAGAATTAAGATTATTACACAATATATGCAGTAGGATCTTGTTTCCAAAGACTGGTCGGTTTGAGTATGTCTCGGAGCGAGACATTGTGGTTATGGACAGTGTTCTAACTGGCAGCCGATCAATCTGGCAGCAATGATGATCTTTTATATGGCAGAAGCTGGTGGGAAAAGGAGATCATCCCTACCGTATGGAATGGTACTAACTATGGTATTCAAGAGCCAAGGGGTTCCAATTCAAGACAATGAACTTTCCAAGAACCTAAGGCACACAGATTACTATAGCTTAGCTACATTGCATCGGATGGGTTTTGTCAAGGTGAATGGTCAATGGGATAGGAAAGGACATCTAGATGAAAGAGCCCCTATGCCGAGAGTTTCTGAGCCTTGCGAGGCTGGACCATCATTTAGGGCTCCTTCTCCACAGCCTACTCCTGTTCCTGCTCCTGCACCTGCACAAGTTTATGATCAACCATCCACTTCTTCGACTGGATTCTCAGACCTTCAAATGGAGCAATTAAAAAGTCTGTTTGCAGCTCAGAATGATGAGTTTGACAGTAAATTTATGAATTAAAAGAATCACTTTACTCCCTTGATGATCGGATTGCAGAGATTGAATCAACTCTCAACACCTCCGCAAATCTTTAAATGGTGATTTGAAGAACATCTTTGAAGAGCTTAAAGAAATTTGTGGAGATGGTGAAACTTATTCAAAGTGCAACGCCGAACTTCAAGACAAAATCACAACAGCTTGCACATTTGTGGATGAGAGACTAAAAGATTATGTTAGACTTCAATGTGATGGAATGAAAAATATAGTAGACCATTTAACAAGAATAGTTAGAAAGAACTTTTGATGTTGTTTATGTTCAATCTTGTTAAAATGTTGTTTACATTTTGATGTAATGAAGTTAATATAATGAAATGTAAAAGAGGGAGAGAATTATGTAATACTTGACAATATGTTGATGTAGTGAAGCTTATATTAATGAATGAAAAGTTTTTATTCTATTTGACTTTTGATTATCTTTTTGATGCAATTATCCTTTGATGCAGTAAAATATTCTTTACCTTTTTGTTGATTACAAAAAAGGGGAGAAAATTAGAATTGTATATGCATTAAGAGGGAGAAAATTAAAATTATATGGAAAGAATTATAGTTGAGAATGTTAATTGATTGATATGATGTTGAGTTATTGATATGAATTGATAATTGAATTGAATTGTCTATGCACAAAGAAATCTTAAGTATCAAAGAGGAAGAATAATTTGAATTTGAACTTCATAAGAGAAGCTACCTTATTCAGGGGGAGCTTACTCGTAAAGATCACTTCCTTGATATTCTCTTTAAGAATTCTATGCATATACTCAATGTTTTTATAATCATCAAAAAGGGGGAGATTATTGATCCACTCATTGATTTTGATGATTAATAAAGGAATTGAGTATATTCATTTGATTACTAATGGATTTCATAAGTGTTTCAGGACTTAAATTTATTTGATCAATTTAAAGGAATTAAGAAATAATTTTTGAAACATATACAAATCAGAGATTTTAAAGTTTCAGAGCTTGGAGTCGACACCTAGAATGTCTGGAGCCGACCCCATGGCCAATTCATTTTAATCTGATTTTTGATATAACCTGGAGCCGACACCTAGAGTTTCAGAGCCGACACCTAAGGTTTCGGAGTCGACACTTTACTGTGTCAGGAGCCGACTCCGATGCTGGAACAGAGCGATGATTTTTCTGAGCATCCTGGAGCCGACACCTTCAGTTTTCAGGAGCCGACACCTGACGACGGGAGCCGACACTTGCTTTTGCGGAGCCGACTCCACGACGAACTCAGAATTTACTATTTATGGAAAAACGATTCGGAGCCGACACCTGAAAAGCTGGAGCCGACTCCAACCCACCTGGACGAAAAATCAAAAATGCCAGATCAGCTCTAACGGTAATATTTTTGATTTCTGACATCTAACGGCTATTTTTTATGAATGGAAAATCCTTCCAGGTACACTCCAACGGCTAGATTTTCACCCAAAAATGAATCAAAGGAAAATCTATAAAAAGGGGGAAAAACAACGTTTGAAAATATAGAAAGAGAGAGATAGAAACGGATAGACACAATCAAAAATCAAAATCCTAGAAGTCTTGAGCCGTATATCCAAGAGAGGAGCTTTCAATTTCTAAACCTTCCACTCCACAAAGCTCAAAGAAGAATCCAAGCCGTTCAAATAGAGGAAAATCGGAGGATTCTCATCTAGAAGAAAGAGACCATCTTTTCAATCTTCTCAACTGCATCCACTGTAAAGAATCGGAGCTAAGGCTTGATTCAACCCAGCAAGGAGAAGAGGAAAAGAAGAAAAGAAGAAAAGCTCAAAGCCAAACAACTTCAAATCAGGCTTTTCTAACCTATTTACTTTTCTTTGAATATCTGCTCATTAAGAAGCTGTGAAAATTTGTAAAACATTTATATACTTGCTTGTGCCTAGTTCAATCAAAGGGGATTGAACTAGTGGAGGTTGTTAACCTCGGGTCAAGCTAGTTTTGCTGAGTTTTGGGTTGTGTGCTGGTGAGCCCGAAAAACCGGCTGGGTTCGTTGTGATCCTGGGTAAAACAACAAGTTTGAGTTGTGAACTTGTAAAACAACTCGACTGTAATCGAGGAGATTATAGTGTGGACCCAAGTAGGATCTTGGGAGTGGATGTAGGTGTTGGATACACCGAACCACTATAAAATCTTTGTGTTTGTCGTGCTTCCATTGACTCTATCTCTATCTCTATTTTATTCACTGTACTTTATATTTACATTGCATTTGCTTTCATTCTTCTTAAGCAAACGATTTTTTAAAAAGGCTAAATTTTTTAAAGAACCCAATTCACCCCCCCTCTTGGGTTGTCATCTGGGCCAACAGCTATCTTGTGTTGTAAACTTTATTTTTATTTTTGTTTTCTATTCAATCAAGGGATTGAATTAGTGGATGTACTATACCTCGGGACAAGCTAAGGACAGCTTGTGTTTTGGGTTGTGTGCTGGTGAGCCGAAAACCAGCTGGGTTCGTTGTGATCCCGGTAAAACAACAAGTTTTGAGTTGTGAGCTTGCAAAATAACTCGGCTGTAATCAATGAGATTATAGTGTGGACCCAAGTGCTACTTGGGAGTGGACGTAGGTGTTGGTTACACCGAACCACTATAAAATCTGCGTGTTTGTAGTGTCTTGATTTCTCTCTCTCTTCTTTAACTGCCTGCGCTCAGCTTTGATTAACTACATTTATTTGCATACTTTGGCATCATTCTATCTAATTTGAAACAAATTTAAATTTTAAGAACCCAATTCACCCCCCTCCCCCCTCTCTTGGGTTGCCACTGGGCCAACAGTTTTGCAAGCTTGGCAATATCATTTTGGGGATATGCATTAGAATCAGCTTGTCATATTCTCAAAGGTTCCAAGTAAGTCTGTTTCTAAAACTCCACATGAGATGTGGTATGGACATAAACTAGTTATCATCTATCTGAGAGTCTGGGGGTGTCCGGCTTATGTGAAACGTGCAAAATCAGACAAACTTGAACCCAAATCTGACAAATATTTTTTTATCAGCTATCTAAAAAGAAACCAAAGGATATTACTTCTACAATACTGAAGAACAAAAGTTGTTCACTAGTAATAGAGCAGTTTTTCTTGAAAAGGAGTTCCTTAGTGAAGGAACAAATAGCTCTAATATTGAACTTGAGGAAGTTCATTAAGTAGAAGGAACAATACAAACCATTGAACCCTTAGAATCTGAGTTGATTAGATCAAACTCAAAACCCATTTTAGATGCACCATTAAGGTGATCTGGTAGAGTACCACATCAACCGGACAGATACTTAGGTTTCTTGGTCCAGAACAATGATCCTATTGAGCTTGATGAGAACAACAAGGATTCGATCACCTATATGGATGCTATGCAAAGGATTGACTCTAATAAATGGCTTGATGCCATGAAATCCGAACTTGATTCCATAAAGAAAAATAATGTATGGACATTAGTTTGACCCATCCGAAGGGATAAAACCATAGGGTGTAAGTGGGTTTTCAAGAGAAAAAGAGGTGCATATGAAAAGGTAGAGACCTACAAGCACGTCTGATTGCTAAGGGCATCGTCAACGTTATGGTATTGACTATGATGAAACATTTTCTCCTATGGCAATGCTGAAATCCATTCGGATTATGCTAGCTATAGCAGCATACTTCGATTATGAGATTTGGCAGATGGATGTTAAAACCGCTTTTCTAAATAGTAATTTAGAAGAACATGTGTATATGATACAGCCTAAAGGTTTCATATCTAAGACGAGTCTAAAGTGTGCAGGCTACAGAAGTCCATTTATGGACTTAAGCAAGCATCTAGGAGTTGGAGCATACGATTTGATAATGTGATCAAATCGTATAGCTTTGTTTAGAATAAAGAAGAACCTTGCATTTATAAATGGGCTAACGGTTCCGTTATTGTGTTTCTTGTATTATATGTGGATGATATTCTCTTAATCGGGAATGATATCCCTGCATTACAAGGAATAAAGACATGGTTATCATCACAATTCTCTATAAAAGATCTGGGAGAAGCCTCTTACATCCTAGGGATGAAGATCTATAGAGATAGATCTAAGAGGATGCTTGGTCTATCCCAATCTACGTACATTGACACAGTGCTAAAGAGGTTTAGCATGGAGAATTCCAAGAAAGGCTATCTCCCGATAGGCCATGGAATTCATCTTTCTAAGAAGGATTGTCCGATAAATCCTAATGAAAGAGAACGTATGAGTCGAATTCCATATGCTTCGGCAGTGGGATCGATTATGTACACTATAACATGTACACGACCAGATGTGGCATACTCACTAGGAGTAGTGAGTAGATACCAATCTTATCTAGGAGAAAAACACATGCAAGTTGTTAAGACAATTATTAAGTATTTGAGAAATACTAAGGACCAGTGGTCACTCTATGGAGAGTCTGATTTGAAACTTGTTGGATATATTGATTCCAGTTTCCAATCAATCATGATGATAGCAAAAGTATATCAGCTTTCGTGGTTATCCTGAATGGTGGAGCTGTTTGCTGGAAAAGTTCCAAGCAACATACAGTGGCAGATTCAGTGTGCGATGCAGAGTACATCGCTGCATCAGATGCCACGAAAGAAGCTGTGTGGCTGCGAAAGTTTATCTCTAAGCTTAGAGTGGCACCTTCCATTGATGGACAAATCCTGTTGTACAGTGACAGCACTGGTGCCATAGCTCAAGCAAAGGAACCATGAGCACATTAGCGCACCAAGTACATACTGTGCCGGTTTCATCTTATTCGAGAGATTGTAGACCGAGGTGACATAAATCTTCAGTAGATTGACGGAAAGGAAAACCTAGGTGACTTATTTACTAAAGCACTCAGCATCAAGGAGTTTGACGACTATAAATTGAAGATGGGTATTAGATACTGTAATAAGTGGCTTTAGGCTAAGTGGGAGTTTGTTGGGAATTGTATCCTAAAGTCAATCATTTGATGATTGTGCTAATGTAAATTACATATAAATTGATATATTAATAAAAGTTATTTGGTAATTTATTCATTACAAGAACATCTTCTTAATACTCCTGATAGTAATGAATCCCTCAGGATTTTCTTTTACGATAAAGGAGGATTTATCTTTGAAGGTCCTCAAAAGAGTTCGCAACCAAATGATATACTATGAACAGGGCCATAGTACTATCAATTATAGGACGTTGTATATCATATTTGTTGGTTGTCCTCTTAACCAAGGAGTGTAGAGACACTGGTATGACATACAGGTAAAAGTGTAGGAGTACATTTCATCGAACGTGACTCATTTCCGGATACTCTACTGTCAAGAGTTAATCCGAGAAGATATAGGTATAAGTATCCTTCAGACCTGAAGATCACAATCGGTGACTTGCAAGCAACTCATTGTACTTAGGTGCCAGACCACCTGAATTTCTAATCCAGCTACGAAAGGTTACTGGGTGCAGTCAAGTGCCTGTGGTAGTCAGTTGTGGATCAAGATGGAATTTGACATATCCGATTAAAAGGAGAAATGCTTGTGTTTCAATTTAGCAAGACTTTGGCCAAGGCACTTCATATGAAAGTCACATGATCACTAAAATTGAAATCATTTTATGGATTTGCTATTTAGAGTTGACAGGCTCTTAAGCCATCCTTAGCATTTGTGGTCAAGAGGATGAATTATACGGTAACTATTTCTTAGGGTTCTTGGAGTTTGCTCAGCAACTCTTCAACCTATTCGGACGTCGGGTTTCATTGCTAGATGGGCACATCGATTAGTATAGAAAGTTGTTTCTATGCTATCGGCTTAGGTTCGAACCTAGAGAGTCACACGCATAGAAGTTTCTTAGGATGATCTATTTGCTGATCAACGATTGAGAATCGTATATGATTTAATTAATTAATTTGATTGATTGAATTATCTCAATTGGGTTAAGTACAAGTGAATAAGATTCAATTTGGTTTAAGTATATTAGAAAGACTAATCAATTTCAATATTGATTTGAAATTAGACTTGATTTGGATTTAAATAGATTCAGGACTAGACAAATTTGATTTGGGCTAGGACCATGATCTATATAGGTTCAGTCCAATAAATTCAAATCAGCTTAAACCAAAACCCAAACCCAAACCCCTCGCATAAGGGTCTCACATGATAACTTGATTAAATTCTCACGTAGAATTTAATATATTAATTTTCTCCAAACCATTTCTATTAGAATTCTAAGTATTAGAGTTCAAGTGGAATTAATGTGCCTCTTTGAATTAACGAGATGATGGAATTCTAAGTGATTAGAATTCATATCTCCTTGGTTTTCACCGAATGTCAGAATTAAATAAAGGCTGAGTCCGAATGTCGGAATTAAACAAAAGGTTGCGTCTCTTTGGTTTTAACCGAATGGCAGAATTCTAAGAGTTAGAATTGAGCCTATAAATTGGAGGACATCCCTCACCAGATCACAACAACAAGATGTTATGGATTGAATTCTAAAAAGTTATAATAGAAAATCCTGGTGTAATTCTGGTGTCAGAAAAAGTTTGGTGGATCTTGGAAGAAGATTCAAGTGGGAGGATTCAAGATCAGCAAAATTATTTTTCCGCGAGCTAGCACTCCCGGAAATCCGATCATTTGGGGCTTCGCATGGACGATACTAGAGGCCGGACGATTAAACGGCTGCAGAGCACAAAGGATTTACCTACTGTTCTTAAGGTGAGTGATTTGATCCCTAGATCTTAAGGCAAACTTCAAGATGAGTAGTATGACTTCTCATCATGAAGATTAAGATATGATCTTAATTATTTAATTTATGCATTATTTAGATCAAATGATCTTATAATAAGGCAAGATATGATCTTGATGCATGTTAGATAGATTAATATGTAATCTTTAAATTTCCGCATTGATAATTGTTATCAAAATTAAAATATGCATGCCTCGAGGATTGTTTCTCCCAACAATCTCCTCATAATATGTATCCCCAGATAGGATAGCCGGTCAGCCTGAACTGAGATACCCATGATTTGCATGATAGACCCCCTTAAAGTAGGAGTCATCTTCGGGCTGAGGCAGATGAAGGATTTACTTAGATTAACTTTCTGTCCAGAAGCCCAACAATAAGAATGAAGAATTGTAGCAAAAGTGGTAGCATTGTGGATTGTAGCCTTGCCCAGGAGTATACAATCATCAGCAAATAGAAGGTGGGAAAGCGAGGGCCTATGGGGACCCGCAATGTAGGGGACTAGATAAGAGCCCTGCTAAGCCTGAGATAGTACCCGAGATAAAGCATCGAAAGAGAGGATGAACAGGAATGGGGAAAGAGGACATCCCTGCCTCAGCCAGACCTCAGAGTAGAAATAATCAGTCTGACCACCATTAATAAGGATAAAAAAGGACAGCCAGTGAACATAGGCCATGATCCAATCAACAAAGAGCTCCTCAAATCCAAACTCATGAAGAGTATGGCATAGGAAAGCCCAGCTTAATCTATCATAAGCTCTATCCAAATCTAGATTGATAGTCATGAGACACTGACAACCAGAGGCTCTCTGAAGATCATGCATGAATTCCTGAGCTAATAGGGCATTATCAGTGATGCTATGCCCTCTAAAAAAGCCCCCTGCTTCGAAGAAATGAGGTGAGGGATCACCATACGTAGCTGGGAGGCCAAGAGTTTCGCGCATACCTTATATAAGATAGTGCAGAGGCTGATAAGCCGGTAGTGCTATGGAATTGAAGCATCAGGGCGTTTAGGCAACAGGGTTATAAGAGTTCGATTCCAATCAGAGGGATAGTTTTAGACTAAAAAACTAGCTAGATAGCCTGCACAACATTCTAGCCCATAATACCCAATAGTGGCGAAAGAATAAAGGTGGAAACCCATCAGGATCGAGGGCTTTATCGGCTCCAAGGTCCTATAAAGCCATTCGAAGTCCTCCGAAGTAATCGGCCTGATAAAAACATCGTTCTCCGCAACGGAGACCCTGTTGGAGGTCAAAACAGGGTAGACAGAGAGCTCATCACCAGTTTACTCAGTCCATCTAGACTAAAAGAAATGGAGAAGCTAATTCCTAATCACCTAGACATCCTTCTGAAAGTGTCCTTCATCATCGGCTAAATACCTGATACGGTTCACCACTCGGCGTTTTAGTATGGCCTGGTGAAAGAATCTAGTATTACAATCCCCTCCTTAATCCACTGAATCTGGGAGCTTTGCCTCAAAAAAGTCTCTTGCTACAACAGAAGAGAGTGGTGGAGAGCCAAACTGGAATGGAGGGTCGATAGATCAGAATCAAGAAGAAATCCCTCCTTATCCTCTTTGGTCTGAAGAGTAGCAATAATAGACTCAATCTGCTCAACTTGCCTCACAATGTCCCCCACCTCCCTTCTATTCCATTGGAGAGTTTGCGTCTAGCTAGTACCAGATGCCTAAATAACCTGTAGGTAGCACTCCCATACACTATAAGAAAATGTTAAAATAGTGACAAAAATTAGTGATGAAAATTTTTGTCACTAAATTGTGACGGTTTAGTAACAAAATAGTGACAAAAAGTTAAAATTAGTGACGGATTAGTTTTATCGTCACTAAACCATCACTAAATTAGTGACGGACTGTTACATCTGTCACTAATTTAGTGATGGATTGCCCTTCCATCACTAATCCATCATAAATTAGTGACGGAAGAGCAATCCGTCACTAAATTAGCGATGGATTAGTAATGGATTTTTCTTCCATCACTAATCCATCACAAATTAGTGACGGATGGGCAATCCATCGCTAATTTTGTGACGGATGGGGCAATCCGTCACTAACTTTATGATGGATTGCCCTTTCGTCACTAATCCGTCATAAATTAATGATGGAAAAGCAATCGTCACTAATTGGTAACGGATTGTCTTCCGTCACTAATCCATGATGGATGGGGAAATCCGTCACTAAATTAGTGATGGATTACCTTTCGTCACTAATCCGTCACAAATTAGTGACGGATGGGGCAATCCGTCACTAATTTAGTGACGGATTGCCCTTTCGTCACTAATCCGTCACAAATTAGTGATGGAATCCGTCACAAATTAGTGATAGAATCGGTCATAAATTAGTGACGGATTGTCTTCCGTCACAAATTAGTGATGGATTGCCTTCCATCACTAATCCGTCACAAATTAGTGATGGATGTGGCAATTCATTACTAAATTAGTGACAGGTTATCCTATCCATCACTAATCCATCACAAATTAGTGACGGAAGATTAATCCATCACTAAATTAGTGACGAATTAGTGATGGATTGTCTATCTAAATTTATACTTTATTTTTAAAAAAAATTATGATGAAAAAAGCCACATCCGTATGTGCCAGTTACGTGCGCTGCCTTCCATGCGCGTCCTAGCCATGTGTCTGCCTCCCGGCGCACGCCATGAGCATCTGCTACTCGACCTGTGCGCTTGCCATGGCCCGCGTGCATTTGCACCAATCGGCCTGTCTCTTCGTCGCACAACTTTGCCTATGTTTGATGCCCCTTGCGTCGTGTCTGTGCATGCCCAGTGCCATATCTACGCATGCATGCGCCTGTGCGTGATTGTACTTGGCTGCACGTACATCCCTAATTTAGTGATGGATTGTGTTTCCATCACTAATCCATCACAAAATTAGTGATGGATTCATCACTAATTTAGTGATGGATTATCCTTCCGTCACTAATCCATCATAAAATTAGTGATGGAAGAGCATTCCGTCACTAATTTAGTGACGGACCCAATCCGTCACTAATTTAGTGACGTATTAGTGATGAATTTTTTATCCGTCACTAAATTTATACTTTAATTTTTTAAAAAAAATTACGATAAAATTATTATTCGGATCTGCCTAATTTAGTAACGGAACAGTGATTCCATCACTAATTAGTGACAGAATCATTATTCCATCACTAATTACGCAGCAAGGCTGTTTTTTTTTTTTTTTGATCTTTCACTAATTACTGGTTTTGTTCTTCTTCCTCGGACGGCTAAAAGGGCCCGTAAATGGAAAGCCTCCTGGCAGCAAAGGAAAAAGAAATCGAAGGCAGGCCCCGGCGGTCCACGCCCCGCTCTTCGTTCCTCGTTCTTTCCGTGCTTTTTCCTCTCGACAGGTCATCTCTTCTCCCATCCGAATCCCAACTTTACTCCGCCTTCGATCTGCCCTGCTTTCTGACTCCTGTACACAAATTTGTCGCTGTAGCTAGCTCCCTTCTCCTAATAATCAACGACAGCGCTCTCCATCCTCCTTCCCGTCTAAAATTCTCCTTCCTTTTTTCCATCCATTGATTTGTGATCGGTCGAGAAAGATGATTCAGTTGTTGTTTACGCTGCTGTCGATGGAGGTGGGAGTGGTGGTGGTGCTGCTGTTCAAGACGCCGCTGCGGAAGCTGGTCATCCTAGGGCTGGACCGCCTCAAGCGCGGGCGCGGCCCCATCATGTTTAAGACCCTGACCGGCACCATCCTCATCGTCCTCGCCTCCAGCGTCTACAGCATGGCCAAGATCCGCAGCTTCTCCATCGAGATCAGCTCTCTCACTCCCACAGATCAGGTCCTCATGAGCCGCCACCTCCTCGAGGCATCCCTCATGGGTACCCACTCTAAAACAATCTCCCTTCGCTCCCTTTGAAATCGTACAGCTCCTTCTTGTTCGCCTATGATCTCACTCTCGTTTGATTCAAGTTTTGTTTTCTTGATATTATGGGGTTGGTGAATCAATTTCGTTTTTGTCGCTGAAAATGTGATGCACTTAATTGCTGATGGCTTGTTCGAAGAAATAATGCCTAATTTGTGAAATTGCTTAGGGAACTAATGCCTTTTAAAAGAAAGAAAGAAAAGGAAACGAAGAGGGCCTAGGGTTTGAATTTGATCTCGCTACTTATATCCTTAATTCCTTCTAATTTCTTGCAGCTTGCGTATTCATGAGTATTATTGGTTTCTGATTAAAGCAATTTGTTAGAATCAATCTGCTTCATAACCTGATCTGACTAGCCCTGTAGCTGTCAAGAGTGGTATAATTCTACTTTCATGTGTTTCCCCTGACGCTACCTGAATTTATTAACTAAGCCCTGATAGAGGCATATGCCGGTTGATTGAGTCATTATGGATTGTCCAACCCTGGTCATATGATAACATGAAGATGATTAATTTTTGCAACTCATTCTCAATTATTTTTCTATGCATGGGATGACTTGTGAATGTCTATATCATGAGTTGGTTGTCCAATTAAGGGGTTTGCACTGTGTTTGGAACAATGTAACCCTTCAATATATTCCTGATGGTTCCTCTATATTGAAGAATGGAAATATATGCGGTTCGACCCCAAAGGCATTAGAGAACTTCCTTCGTCATGGATGGGTAATTTTTGTTTCTGATTCTAATTTCTTCTTGATGAACCAAACTTGGGATCTAAAACGAATTGTCTTTTGTGGTAAGTATTACAAGCTTAGGAGGGATGCCATCAGCTACAACCTTGGTGGGATGGGCTGCAGTGCCGGAATCCTTGCCATTAAAACAGCTACAACCTCTGGTTGCTTCTTATAAGCTATATATTGATACTTATGCATGCCTCATGATATAACTTTGAATTCAATTTTCTAAGTGTTTATCTTAGCTAGTACGGTCTTGGAGACTTGAATGCATACTGCCCATTGTGAACAATTTGGGATCAGAACAGCATG
The DNA here is from genome assembly GCA_900491605.1 of Calamus simplicifolius. Taxonomy (NCBI): domain Eukaryota; kingdom Viridiplantae; phylum Streptophyta; class Magnoliopsida; order Arecales; family Arecaceae; genus Calamus; species Calamus simplicifolius. The sequence continues at coordinate 705,168 of UESW01004715.1, read as the reverse complement.
TTGTCTTGAACTTTTTCTTCTACTGTTTTAATGGCAAGCTTAACTATTTCTACTAGATTATGGTGGCATTAGCCTGTTGGCTTTATGGTGATGTGTATGATATTCTTGGATTTTTTTATATTTCCCTTTTTATGCCAATTTTTAGTGTTTGCATGTAGTTTCTTAGTTTGTCTTTTAGGAATCTGAAATTAGGATTTCTCTGGAAATCTGTATGAGTTGGATTGTCTGGGTTGGAAAAAGATCCTGCAGTTATTTTTTTTGAAAGAAAGGCTCTCCATTTTAAATATTCAATTTGTTAGAGCTTGCAGTGGTGACTGGTGATGATCCCACCTGTCAAGATGTTTTGGGGCTGGAAAATACACTTTGTTCACATTTCAGAATTCAATTCTCTGCATATATTTATTATGCAGGCTGTTATGCCATCATTGGGCTGGAGATGTTACTAGCTTTTTCCTCTGCACCATCATTTCTTTTGCTTCTATTTTATGGTTTCGTGCCTGAGTCGCCAAGGTATCTCTGCATCAAAGGCAGAACAGCAGATGCAGTGGTTGTTTTAGAGAGGATAGCTGAGATAAATGGTGCAACTTATATCTATGAGGAGGTTGACCTCATCCAAAAATTTGATTGAGGCATGCCAATTAATGCAAACTTATAAACACATTTATATATCCAGACTTAGTATGCATGTCTCCAGATTTCATAAATGATTTTGTTTATATGTTTTATAGTTTTTTTAAAAAGGCCAACTTGAAATTTTTAGTTTCAATATTATGTCAGCCAAAGCTTTCGAGAAAAAATATATTGAGGGAGCAAGATATGAAATTAAGGCACGGGGGTAAAAGTACTATTAAAATAATTAGTGCCGACTCATGCTGCTGAAAAAATTGCATTAATGTTGAGATGGCTGATAGAGGACATGGAATTATGGAATTGTAGTTTTTTTTATTTTATTTTATATGCTATAGTGAAAATTTGACCAAAAAAAGTTTTTGCAATAGGGTAAAAGGACCCTTAGATGAAAATTTCGTGCAATTATGGGAAGATATTTATTTTTAATATTTCTTGTAAAAGTTATTTATTCACCCTTTCATGTCACTCTTACTAATCGAGCGGTTAACCAGTGATTTTAATATATTGTTGTTTGTCTTTTAGGTTGATGGCAGGAAGGAACTGATACAGAACTCTGCGAGCATGATCAAGCTGGAGCACCTTGATATTTGAGGGTGGTCCAAATTAAAATTTTTGACAACTGCATGATTTACAAATATACCAACTAGCCATCTTAGTTTTGACATCCTTGGAAGAAGTTTTTTTTTTTTTTTTTTTTTTTTTTTTTTTTTTTTTTTTTTTTTTTTTTTTGTCGCTAGCATCATTAGCTATCCTTTCACAGAAGTGATGGAGGTTCTCATTAACTTGTCCAGAAGACTTGCCAGTGCGTTTCAGATAAAAGATATAATTTTCTAAACTCCTAATTTCCCTATTGTTTTAACATTTTTTTTTTAACTTGCAGCACTGAAACCAGGAGCAATGAGGTGAATTGGTTAGCACACCTCAACCTACAGCATGGTGAGTGTAAGGCTATAAGATTGGATTACCTCTTTTAAATCCTTTTCTTTAGGTGTTTCTAGGCAACTTTGACGTTGTTGGAATTTTTTTTGTTGGAGTTTATCATTGCAACTTCACTGTAATTCGTCTATGGTGTTAAAACGAATTTTTAGTTCTTGCTCTTTCATTCACGGGGCAGATTCCATATAATGTCGTTGTTCTCTTGCATTTTGGAGTTTGAGGTGTTGGCTTGTTCATGCAGTAGTCATTAATGCCAACTATACTGGTATTTGATCATTATATATATAGGGTGTTGAAGACTTCAATTTTTTAAACTATTCATTAACCTTGATATCTGGCTCTTGTGATTGGCAGGGAAGACAAATGAACCTTCTGTGATCAGATTATCTTAAAAAAAGAAGAAGAAGAACTTGATGCGCAATAACCGATTGATGGGGCACTGGAAGTTTATTGATGTCCTATTCAAATGATGCATCTAGTCATGAGAGTAGAGATGGGAAGGAAAGCATAAAGCGCAGAAGGTTATCTTCATCTAAGCTTGGACATGAGAGCCCAACATCTGGTGATGAAACTCTTTCAGCTCCAACATGTCTAGTGATACTTAACACGGAAGTGAGGATTGCTTCAGTAGCTGCAGGTGGACGTCACACACTAGTATTGTTCACTTTAGACTACATCAGTAAATGGTGTTCAAAGGATTGCTTCAATGTACATTTCTCAAGTGTAGAGTCCCTAAGGCAGCCGAAGAATGTTAATAATTTGATATCTAATGTATAAAACATTAGCATTATTGATGTATACATATATATTTATCTTATTTTATGAAATAAATTTTTTATTCTTAAATTTGAATTTTCATCTATAAATTTTATTAGAATGCATAAATATATTATAATTTAAAAATAATTTTAAATTTATAAGAATAAAAATTTGATGAAATTTTATTAGGTTAATGATTGATTAGTAATGGATTTCTGATAGAAATAATAGTGACGGATTAGTGATAAAATATTAGTGATTGATTAGTGATGAAACAATAACAAATGATTGATGGATTCTTTCGTCACTAATTCATCACTATTAGTGACGGACTAGTGACGAAAGTTTTAGTGACTAAATTTTCATCAATAATCCATCACTAAATTGTGATGGAATAGTGATGGAAATATTTGTGACGGAATAGTGACGAAATAATGCGTGATGGATAGTCCGTCACTAATCCATCACAATTTAGTGGAGGAAAATATGTTCCATCACAAATTTTTAACGGAATATTCCGTCACAAATCCGTTGCTATTATTTTGTGACGGACCTCTTTCTGTCACTAAATTTAGTGACGGTAAAAATGGTGACGATAAGATTTTCATCATTAATCCGTCACTAAATCTAGTTTGTGACTGAATAGTGATGAAAATCTTTGTCACTATTATACTATTTTCTTGTAGTGGTAATTGCCACACCTGAGAAATGATAGTCCTAGTAATAAGTCTATTTATTATCCCAATTTAACCATTAAAATAAATTAATTACTTTATATTTATTAAGAATTGATACTTTTTATGGATGTTTGTAGAAAATGAGCCTATAAATGGAAAAAGATCGATTTTTGGAGTCCAACAATGCAGACGATACTCAAATCATGACTCTGTTTACCGAAAAGAAAGAAAGAGATGATTTCGTATGATTCTTAGTGCAAACTATGGTAGGTGATGTAAAATAAACGGTTGAGGAGTTTTCTCATTATATCTAAACAATCTTGAACCCAATTGACTCCAACTTTGACTTAAAGAAAGCCCTAAACAAGCTCTATAAAAGGAGGACCTCAGGAAGTAATCCAGAAAGAAGTTTTCTTCAAAGTTCTTTTTATTTTCCTTTTATTAGATCATTGTATTTAAGCCTAAGAGAAGAAAACTATGGGGAGGATGCTGGCGGCAGTAATGCATGGCTAGATTCCTTCAACTTGGGATTATGATGAAGCATGTAATCAGGTTCTATCTTTCTTTTTGTTCTTAATTTCTATGCAATAAAATCATACTTTTCTTTCATATATCTTTTGAGTTACTTTTCTGATCGAGGTTTTGATTTGGCATACACAAGTTGTACCCTCTATCGATGTACCGTGATCTCAGGATATGGTACGTACCTAAGAAAGACAGATCATAGTATGGTAGTTGACCTCTAACTTTGTAAATAATTAGATAGTTTATACTCTAAGAGAACGTACCGTGATATTCTGATGTGTACGTGCTTGACAAAGATAAATTATTTAACCTTGAATTTGCAAAAATTATTGCTAATGCAATATAAATAAAAGAAGATAAAACGTGTTTGAATGATGAATTCGGATTCCTAGGTTGCTTCTCCTACTTTTTAATTTTATTAATTAATTAGTTGTTATCTTTTAATAACCGTTATTCTTAATATAATCCTCTATAGATAAATTTTTTTTTCATAAAATAATTATCCTTGATCCTCGAGGATACGATCCTGATTCACCACTAGCTATAGTAGTGAGTAGATTTTATTTTTGACCGCCAATGATAGCGATCAAATTTTAGCATCATTATCGGGGATCCAAGCATGATTAATTCATGAAAAAAATAAAAAAATAAAAAATTAACATTAATTTTATTATTTTTATTTTTTTTGATTTTTTATTATTATTATTCATGCTTCTATATAAAAGAAAAGAGTAAAAAAATATAATAATAAAAAAATTTTGTTAAATAGTTATTGTTCTCTTTAGCTTATTATTTTTTTAAGTTACCTTAATTATTAAATTTTCTTATTTTCTTTTTAACATTAAAAAAAATTTACTTTTCTTCTTATCCCCATTTTTAACCTAATTAACTTTTTCTTTTAATTAACTTACCTTAAAGAACCTAAAAGAAACCTATTTTCATAAAAATATAATTAATTTAAAAAAATAATAATAAACTTTAAAACTATTAACTTGTTTAGACGTCTTGTTTGAATTGCATTACATTTTCATAAAATACTTTAAGGGTACAACCCCTAATTAAGATAAGGTGAAGATTTCATCATCCTTCCTTGGCCCACAAACTATATCCTTCATTTTGTATTAACCCAAGCCTTTAACTCTAAAATTAACTAGATATCAGTCCCTAAGGAACTCAAGCTCAATAGGACAAGGCATCCGAAAGAGTTGGATTAGGTCGGGATTGACTGATTAACTGGTGTCTAGAAAAGGAAGAAAAGTGGTTATTTAATTGGTTCCGTTCGCTTACCTAGTAAGCAACGGGAGACCCCCACTGATCTTATCCTTAGCTGGCTAGTTGATTAGCTAATTTTTGACTTGAAGGGCTCCAATGCAGTCTTTAAAGTTAGGAGCTATTTAGATCTAGGTTAAGCCTAGAGTAGAGTCTAATCTTTTAGGATATTTTCTTTAAAATCTTCTTCTTCTCTTCTATTACATTAGTAAAAAAAAGAGAGAACTAAATTACAGTTTGCTTTAGAGTGTATTGGTATGGTGTATGCTTGGTCGCCGATCTTTATAATCCAACCTCATACCCTTAAATTCTAAAATAGAGAGAACTTGTAGAACAAATGGAGCATGCATTATGAATCTTAATCAAGAAAATAATCCATCACGTTAATTAAAGGAGTGCTTAAATAAATCTTATTCTAATCTATCTAAATAGACTGCACTAAATAGTGTGATCACCCTTCTGTATAAAAATAAAAATAAAAAAAAGCAACGTCCTGTTAGTCTGTAACGTGATAACATGGTTGAGGTTGTGGAGAGCATGCCTCAAAACCATTTTGGCGTCAAAGCAGCCACTCAATTTTTTAGAAAATATTGTTTATCTTGCAAAATATTCCCCTTCTTGGCCATTGACGAACATTAAAAAAAAAAGGTAAGAAATAGCCAGAATGGGTCAGATTTATGATGATTACAAAACAGCTTTACAGGTATTAACTACATCTTTTGGTGGTATATTTCTATTTGCTCAAGCCATATATATATATATATATATACATATACATATACATATACATATCTATATATATACATATACATATACATATCTATACATATATATATACATATATATATATATATATATATATACATATACATATATATATATATACATATACATATATATATATACATATTGTTGCTGTCGGAATCCGTCCTTCGACTCGGGCGCGGTCGATCTTCAGGGAGAGGGGTGCGGCGGACCTGCAAAAAAGGAAGCCCACACGCGGAGGGACGCTGGGGGTGGTCCTCCGCGGAAGGCCCTTCGACGCTCTAAGTCAGTGAGGAAGGAATCGGCGATCAACCAGACAATGGGGAGGTGGATCTCTCCGGGAGATCTCTCCAGGGGGCGGCCAATCGGAAGCTCTAGGAGGGGCAGAGCACCGACGAGCTGTCGAGAGAGAGGAGTGATTCCAGAGTTTTGTGCGTCAAGAGTCGCGTACCTGAGAGAATCCGTGAATTTGATACTTATAGACTGTCATCGGGATCTTGAGCGTCTTCTGGAAGGTTCAGAGGTTGTTACGATACGGAGGCGGACAGAATCAGGCCATCGTGGGGTCGTTAGGCTCCGTACTCGTTTGTTAAGGGATCGACGGCCGGGAGAGCTCCTGACGTCTCGAGATCTGGTCAGGTAGGCGTGGGGCGGTTACAATAGGCTCTAGGTCACGTCCCGACATGATTCTTTGTCTAGGATGCCGTTCTGATAGGCAAGGACTCTCCCGCGTCAGGTTCCGCGGAGGAAGTGTCAGGCTGCGGATCGCTTGATGGAACCGAGCTATAGAAGAGATCGCGCTACAGGAGAGACCGAGCTACAGGAGCCCGGAGGGAGGAAACCCGGAGGGGACCGAGCTAGGGAAGAGACCGAGCTGTGGAAGCCCGGAAAGGACCGAGCTATGGAAGCCCGGAAGGACCGAGCTATGGAAGCCCGGAAAGGACCGAGCTATGGAAGCCCGGAAGGAGCCGAGCCATGGAAGCCCGGAAGGGGCCGAGCTGTGGAAGCCCGGAAGGGACCGTGCCATGGAAGCCCGGAAGGGACCGAGCTATGGAAGTCCGGAAAGGACCGAGCTATGGAAGCCCGGAAAGAGCCGAGCCATGGAAGCCCGGAAGGAGCCGAGCCATGGAAGCCCGGAAGGGACCGAGCTATGGAAGCCCGGAAGGAGCCGAGCCATGGAAGCCCGGAAGGGACCGAGCTATGGAAGCCCGGAGGAATCGAAGGGAGGGGTTAGCCTTAACCGCCTCGCACGGATATTAATGCAATGGCGATTTTACCCCTCAACACATGCCCTCCACTCCCTAGTCCGAAGCGTAGGTTCGGGCGTAGGGAGTACGAGTTCGAATGGCGCGCCACGGATGGGACGTCTTGGCCTAGACCGCTCGTGTAATGATGCCCTAATTAATGCGACGGGGTTATCTTGCCTTCGGGGCTAAGGCTCCCTCGCGAGCGACGGCTGGGATTGTGCCACGCCCCGAATCCCGATCGATCGGGCGCTTGTCGAGGCGACTTGGGACGCCTAGGATGGGACGCCCCACCTTTTTAGGGAGGCTCCCTTGGTGGAGAGCGAAGTGGCGGCCGCATTGTCGTTATATATACATATGTGTGCGCGTGCGCTCGGCGTCTTCTCGCTTTGCTTTCAAGAGGGTTCTGGTCTTTCATCTTCTTCGACGCTTATTGCTTTCGTTTGGTACCTCTTTCAATGGCGATGAGCCCAGACGATGTGGCCTCCGAGATCGTTGCTGAGGACTTGGGGAGGATTCACCAACGGTATGGCTTGCCCCTGGACATCGTCTTACGGGCGCCGGAACCCGAAGATAGGATTACCCAAGATTTAGAGTCCGGGGTCTTTATCTACGAAGATAGTTTGAAGGCGGGTCTTCATTTTCCTCTCCATCCCCTGGTGAAGGAGATCATGACCCACTACAACATCAGTCCGTCAATGGTGGCTCCGAACAGTTGGCGGAATGTCATCGGGTTCATCTCGATGTGCCACTAGATTCGGATCGTTGCCACCCTTCCCCTTTTCCGCGCCTGCTACCACCTGATTCCCAGGAGGAGATCGGAGTGGCCGTACATCGGGCCCCAGAAATCCTTCAACGTAATCGCGGATAAGCCCTCTTCCATCAAGGGGTGGAAGAGTCGGTTTGTCATCGCGGAGGGGAACGTCGGCTCCGACTTCCCTCGGAGATGGGGGGATGTTGTAAGGGATGCGGAGACGCATCCGGCCTTGTCGGCGCAGGAAGAGGAGGACTTGGACGTCCTCCACAACGGGCAGGTGTTTTCGGCTAATTACCTGCTATCGGAGGGGGCCCTCTTCGCAGCCGGGCTCAGCCCCTTGGACCAGCAAGGTGAGTCCCTTTCGTGCCGTGTATCTTTCTCGATTAGTGCGCTTGATTCTGAGTACGTGTGCTCTATTCTAATAGCCGCAAGGTCGGCGTTGTCGAGCCTCTCCAAGAGGAAGAGAGGGAAGCGCCCAGGGGAAGGCAGCGGCGTGGACAGCGGCCGGCCCGAAAAAAGGGCTCATACATCCGCAAGGAGCCCACCGGGCGCTGGAGCAGTCGCTACAGAGGCGCCGGGGGCGAAAGAGGATCCGGGGAGGGCGGTTATGGCGTCCGACCCTTTCGTGTTGGAGATTTCAGACAGTTCGGACGAAGCTCCGTTGACTCGCCGAACCGCGTTCCCCCTGAAGGAGGAAACGGCGGCGGATCCGACGGAGGCGACCATTCCCGAGGGGACCGTTGTCCCCGCGGGATCACCACTGGCCCCAGCGGGAGAGGGGGAGGAGACGGTCGTAGCTGGAGAGGTTCAGGGAGAACTCTCTCTCGGTCCCGTTGCAGGGGGGTCCGGAAGTAGCGGGATAGGCCAGACCGGGACTTCGGGGGAGCCTGCGGAGGAGACGCAAGTGGCGGAACAGGCCGGGATTTCGGAGGGCCTGGTGGCGGACACACAAATGGTGGTCACCGAGGAAGGGGCGTCGAAGGAGGGGACGCAGCAAGGCGGGAGCCCCGCATTGGGGCTTCTTCGAGAAAGGTTTTGGGGAGGCTGGCTCTTGGGCTAGCCGAATTATCTGAGGAAACCCAAGCCAGAGCCTTGACGGAGGAGGCTGGGATGTTGAATGCCTCTCAGGCGGGGGGCGCCCAGGCCGGTCCTTCAGGTGGGGTTGGTCCATCCGGCAGTTTGGACGCTAGTATTGAGGAGACGTTCTCTGCCATGATTAGGTCGGCCTTGTATCCGGGCGCGGATCCCTCGACGGACAAGTTTGCCGACCTGGGATTGGTCGATGCTGCGTTCGGGCAACAAGGCATGGCAGAAAGTATCCATCTTCTTCCCGACATTGATAACACAACCTTGATGAGGATGACCCGGGCTTATGCCTCGCGGGTGAGTCACTTTTCTTGTGTGATAGATGTTTCTCGATTGACCCCATTGTGGGCTCTTATTCAATTTTTCCTTTGCAGAGCGTTTTGCTTTCCCGGGCGATTTGCTGGCGCTTGAGTTTGGCGACGGGGGCCAGTGTCCAGGCCCGGAGGGAGAATGTCGAGCTCCAATCACGGCTGAAGGTGTCTGAGCATTTCGAAGGGCTCATGGACACGATGGATAGGAACTCGAAGGCGGCAAGGGCGGCACATCAGGCTGCCGTGGACGAGGTGTCCAAGCAGAAGCGCAAAGTAAAGGAGCTACAGGGACTCCTGGCGAAGAGCGACGACGCGTGCCTGGAGCTGGCCAGAATTGAGTCAAAACACTCCGCGGAGGCGGCGGCGATGCGGCGAGAACACGGCGAAAGTATAAGTCGGCTGAGGAGAGAGGCCGACGAGGAAAGAAGGCGTTTGGCGAGGATGCTCGGCGAAGTGGAGGAGAAACTGAAACGACGTGATGGCGAAATCGCCCATTTGAAGGAGAGTGCTAGGTGGGACCAGGGGACGATAGCTCGGGTGAGCGCCGAGTTATCCCAGGCCCGGAGAGATGTCGAAGCTAGACAGCTGAAGATCGGCACTCTGCAGGAGAGGGTTGAGCTGATTGGGGCTGACAGGATGAGAGCCAGGGGCGAGGCAGAAGAGATGGCCAAAAGGTTGGCCGAGCGAGAGGGGAGGTACGCTCTTATTTTACCCTTTTTGTTTTTCCTGCTGGGTTCTCGCAATGCTGATTTGATTTTGGATTTTTCGGATGGCAAAGATGGAGTCGGAGGTTCGGGCTCTTCAAGGTGAGCTAGCGTCCGCTCGCGATAGGAGCTCGGAGCTCGAGACGCGGGCTAGCGAGTTCGAGGAGCAAAATATCATTTTGCAGGCCCAAGTCGCAGAGGCCGAGAAACGGGCCGCTGAGGCCAACACGCAGCTCGCCATACTTAAGGGGAGGCAAGACGCTATGAGCGTAGACGCGTTCCATCACGGGATGGAAGAGTGCAAGCAGAGGATACTCAGTGGGCACCCGGAATGGGACCTTTCTTTTCTGAGCGTCGAAGATTCCGAAGATGGCGAGTCCGAAGAAGAAGACGAAGATGAATATGTCAATGTTTCGGACGCCGAGCCTGGCGGCGCCCCTGGTCCCAGCGAAGCCGTAGCCTCCGAGGGACTGTCGCAAACTGTCACAGAGGGGGCGAAAATATCAGAGAAGGGCGAATCTAGCCGTGCTTCTGCAGATGTGACCGAGGGTATTCCCAAAGCCGGTGGGGCTCCTGGTTCTTAGGAGCCGCTCTTGTATCTCGCCCTTTTAGACATTTGTTTGACGTTTCATAGCAAAGGAATTTCCTATTTTTTATCTGAGTGTTTTTCTTGCGTGACTTCGCCGTTGTGTAGTCTTGCCTCAATGGTGAGCGACCCATGGCTCGCTGATACCCTTGGGCCACCCTTGATCCGAGACTAGGAAAATGTATTGGCTCGGGCCGATAGGCCAAACAGGTCGGTTTTGGCTGACAGGCAAATAGGTCGGCTAGGGCCGACAGGCGAAATAGGTCGGCTGAGGCCGATGGGCAAAATAGGTCGGTTGGGGCCGGCAGACGAGATAGATCGGCTGGGGCCGACAGACAAGATGGGTCGGCTGGGGCCGACGGATAAAATAGGTCGGCTGGGGCCGACAGACAAAATGGATCGGCTGGGGCCGGTCGACGAAATAGGTCGGCTGTGGTCGATGGATAAAATAGGTCGGCTGGGGCCGACAGATAAAATAGGTCGGCTGGGGCCGACAGACAAAATGGATCGGCTGGGGCCGGCAGACGAGATAGATCGGCTGGGGCCGACAGACAAGATGGGTCGGCTGGGGCCGACGGATAAAATAGGTCGGCTGGGGCCGACAGACAAAAATGGATCGGCCGGGGCCGACAGACAAGACAGGTCGGCTGGGGCCGACAGATAAAATAGGTCGGTTGGGGCCGACAGGTAAATAGGTCGGCTGGGGTCGATGGATAAAATAGGTCGGCTGGGGCCGACAGACAAAATGGATCGGCTGGGCCGGTCGACGAAATAGGTCGGCTGTGGCCGACAGATAAAATAGGTTTTCGTGCTTCCTGCCATCCTGCCAGCGTCCTGCCGCTCCGCAGGCGATTCGGTTTTGATTTCATCAGAATCGATGATACGGCACAGTGGGAGGAATAAAGCTGTGTCAGAGCTTTCCAGAAGGTGCTCTTTTCCCACGCTGGTCATTTCGCCGCGCACGCAATCGCCCGCCATTGGCGGACGTCGCTTCTGAAGGACGATACTCTGGATCCGCCAGTTTTCGAGGTGCTGGCTGGCGATCACCCGTATTAAATGATAGTGATCCGGGATCAGGAGGAGATCTTCGTACACGTCGCAAGTCCAGTGGTGGGCTTGGCGCGCAGTGGGGCGCTGCGTCTATCCTGAGGAGCCACGTGGAGGCATGGGGCAGGTGTTCGAATCTCGGGACTCTCAGCTCTGATAGCTCATCTCGGGTCTTCCTGCCTATAAAAAGGGAGAAAAGGGGTCCCGTTTGGTTATCCTCAAAACTTCTTTCGCCAGAGCTTCCATTATGCTCATTTCTCTGTTGTTGCAAGTGAGAGGATCAGGCCTCCCCTTTGTAGGCTCCTTGCCGTCGGATAGCTGGGGCGACCGGGGAGCAGCTGGAGGATGGTTCGTCCTTAGGGGACGAGCCTCGGAGATCATATGGAGGGCGCACAGGAGGGGCGCAGAGATCATATGGGAAGCGCACATATGCGCTCCTTATGCGATCTCTGCGGCTTGCTGCGGAGGAGTTACGGTAAGAAGTGTATCGACACCCCCGCAGCACGCACAGACTCTCCTTTTTTCGCTGGCTTGGGTTCCCGTCCCTTCTCTGAGGGAATCCTTGCCACGGGAGGGACAATATGGGAGCAACTGGGGTTCTCTCATATGGACGGTGGCCCGCGATCCAGCACCCCCTCCTAGGGGAGCGGGCTGGGTCGTCCGAATCCTCAGAATCAGCATCCATGGGCCATGCCTCCTTTTGGATCTTTTAATTCATCCTGTCCAGGCGGATTGGCCATTTCGTGGTTTGCATGATTTGTCGATCCGGATGTTGGAACATCGCAGTTGTCTAGGCCTGCTTTGGAGCAGTCGCCCGAGTTTTGTATTTGCCTTTATTTTATGCGTTTCAATGTTCTTGTAACGCCTGTGAGGCATTTGTAACTGACTTTGATCGGCAATAAAGAGAGTCATTTTCTGTTTCTTAATCCTCATCTTTTCTGTGCCGAGCTTGCTATTATTATTGCTTGTGGGCGCCAAAAGCGTTTCACCCGTCCTTAGACGAGGGTCTTATGCCGCCCGAACCAGTTGAGGTTCGTGCGCGGCGGTGCAGAGATCGTTCGGCGAAATACGCTCCTTGCTTAGGTCAGGAGTCTGGTATTTTTGTGCTCCGCTTTCATCGGAGCTCGGAGTATCGTGAGTCGGCTTTGGCCGAAGTCCGGGGGATCTTTTACCTTCTCCCATTACGGTTCGGGGAACCTGTTGCTCGAGTCAGTCGAGTTTCAAAAGTATCTGCCTCGGCCTTATCAAGGTTCGGGGATTTAGTCACTCGGCCCAGCCGAGGTTCGGAGAACACTTTACTTGGCCCCGCCAAGGTTCGGAGAATTTTGCAGCTCGGCCCTGCCGAGGTTCGGAAATTTGGTAGCTCGGCCCTGCCGAGGTTCGGAGAACACTTTACTCGGCCCTGCCAAGGTTCGAAGAATTTGTAGCTCGGCCCTGCCGAGGTTCGGAGAACATTTTACTTGGCCCTGCCAAGGTTCGGAGAATTCGTAACTCGGCCCTGCCGAGGTTCGGAGAACACTTTACTCGGCCCTGTCAAGGTTCAGAGAATTTTGTAGCTCGGCCCTGCCGAGGTTCGGGGAACGCTTTACTTGGCCCTGCCAAGGTTCGAAGAATTGGTAGCTCGGCCCTGCCGAGGTTTGGAGAATCTTGTAGCTCGGCCCTGCCGAGGTTCGGAGAACTGGTAGCTCGGCCCTGCCGAGGTTTGGAGAATTGGTAGCTCGGCCCTGCCGAGGTTGGAGAATCTTGTAGCTCGGCCCTGCCGAGGTTCGGAGAACTGGTAGCTCGGCCCTGCCGAGGTTTGGAGAATTGGTCACTGAAGGGAGTGACTCAGCTGTAATGCGGGCCGCAGCGTTAGGCCCACGCGGCGCTTAATAAAGGGGGCGCCAGAGCGGAACGGGCGGTACATTGTCACGCTTTTATTGGCGATGCTGCTCTTTCTGAGCGACGAACTTCCATGTTTTCCGAGGAAGAGGGGCGTATTAAGCAGCCTGGGGAAGCGTCGAATGCGTTTAATGCGAGGGGCGACATCGGAAAATGTTCGCCTGGGGAACCCTCGAACAATCTGCTCGCGCTTATCGATCTTACTCAGGATAGGGCGCGACTCTTCGGATTCCTCACGCATTAGAATGGTGACACGTGGCAAACTCTCATGGGTCGGCGTCTGCGGCGCGGCCGATCGGGATACCTGCCTGGCGGGTATAAATATGATCGAGGGGGATTGGTTTCGGCCATCCCTCGGTTTGAGCTCCGGAAAGGAATGACCTCTCCAGCGCGATCATCAAGTGAGTCACATTCCTCACTCGACAGCTCGCCGCGCTCGGAGGGGAGGTGCACCTCCGTCATGGTCGACGGTCTGAGTCTTGCGTCGGCCTTTGCGAGCAATGAGCAGCTTGCGAGGGCTGCCGAAGAATTCTTGGATGTGTCGGTCAGGGAGGCGGAGGCCTCACACCGGTTGATAGACCGGCAGGGGGAGGAGATTCTGTCGCTTCGTCAGCAGGTGGCCGACCTGACGGTATGCCTGGAGGAGTTACTGGCCTCTTGGGGCGACTGACTCCAGCGCCTCTGCCCGTTCTTGTTTTGCTTTTTGCAGTCTCTTTGTAGCTCTCCTCTTTATGAATGAAAAGTGGGTTTTATTTTTGAAGTCTCTCTCTTTGAGAGTTAGCGGACTCGACCTGTACGATGAATTAGGGGGTTGCCGTGGCCCTGTCGCTTTTTGCACGTTTTTGGACGACGGGTTTTAGGGGCGTCACCCAAAAGATTTCCAGTAGCAGAGAGGGAAATCGTCTAGCCCTGCTCGGGGCTCCCGGCTGATTATGCGGGGCTCAACGGCCTCAAGAGGGGGTTCTGCCGATGGTGGCTTCTTCCCGTGCGTCGATGGTTTTTTGCTTAGCGCTCGTTTTCAAACTGGGCGAAGTCCTTTGGGGAACTATTTAGGGGTCGTTCGGCTTTAGTCGTGGCCTGTATAC